>CAJQZJ010032201.1:1148535-1197050 GCA_907164525.1 Lophiomys imhausi | reverse complement strand
TTCTTTCTTTCTTTCTTTCTTTCTTTCTTTCTTTCTTTCTTTCTTTCTTTCTTCCTTCCTTTCTTTCTAAGTTAGGATACATCATAGCATAGTCAATTGGCTTGAGCGCCCTCATGTGTCTCAATAGAGGAATGTCACTCAAGGTCTACCAACCACTTCCTCTGAAGGACAAGTTAGATGCCACACATCTCTTCAGGCTTGCTTCAGAAACTTCTTAGTAGAGTAAGATTCACAGGCTCTCCTGGGACTCGGAGGAGCATGTCCTCCATGATAAAGAATGACATAGCAACTTAGACCTGGAGAAATAAGAGAGGAGAGAGGCCAATTTAACTTATCTGTTCTGATTTAAGCCTGTCAGGTCATCTTGTCTTTTCCTACCCCCATTCTGACTCAATGCACCTTGAAGGCCTAGGATCCAAGAATGAATACTTTCTCTACCACTGAGATGGCCTTGCCACTGTAACAAGCAAATCTCAGCTCTCCCACACCCCTAGCACAGTGAGAGTAAGCCATGCTTCTTCCCTATTATGTTCTATTGGGTTCCAGTTTCCACTTCTCTCCCAGCCAATATGTCTCTGCATCCATGCCTGGCATACAAGAGTCATCCAGAAAATGATAAATGAATCCAAACTTATATGCTGTATTCCAATTCACTTGCCTTTTAGCATCTGCAGAAAATACTTGCAACATACATCCCTTAGCAACTAGCTTTGGGTTTCCTGGAGCACAGGAAAAGGTCAAATAAATCTGCATTCTCCATTACTGCTGTCCAGAGCGGGGTACACAGTGACCCTCTGTAAGCCAGCAGAGGTGGGAGTGAGGGGTACAACAAGGGAAGGAACAGGGGCATAAGATGAGTTTGCCTTCTTCATGTATTTTCTTTTTTTGCTCCCCCTACCCTTGGTAGAGTTTAAAGTGAACACAAAATTCAGAGTCACTTGGGAATTTAAGAAGGTCTCCACAGAGACCCTGCATCTCTGTAGGAAAAAATAGAAAGGAAGAAGACTAATTTCCCTTAATCTTCCTCCTTCCATTTCCCCATCTTAGGTCGAGGTTAGAAAACCATGAGCCAACAACAGAAAACACATAGGCCAGGAATCGCCAAAGAAAAGTGGTCCAACCTTGGTCAGTATGTCAGACCAACCTTTCAGGACCGCGAATTCTGTTTAATGAAAAATTCACCAAAAAATGCACGATCTTGGGATCCTCTCACCTAAAAGGCAAAGAGCTGTTCCCTGCTTAGCTTGAAGCTAGCCAAATCCAACAAAGCCTTAGAGATTTTTGGCTTAATCTTCTCATTGAACTAAAGCCAGCACTCCACGAATGAAGCCAGGGTATCATCACCCAGGCTTTGCTGTTGGCAACTTCTCTCTCATGCTTCTTAGCACTTTCTTGGCTTGGGGGCAACAGCAGAGGTACCTTTTCCTCCTACCCATTGCTCCCATGGGTACCTCCAACTGTGTAGCTTGGCTTTGGAAGGTTCCCCACCCACTGAAAGTACAGTAAAGACTTTTGTTAAGTAATCTACAACCCTAGCTCAATGCTAGAAAATGTCTGCCTTATGGAAATGCTACATCATTCTTGCAATTAAAAAATCATAGCCAAAAATAAGGCAGGAAAAGTCTGATGTACATGACTTACCTAACTTGAAAGGGGGTCTTTTCCAAGAACACACTTAGTTTGGTTCCTAAGATGCATTTGCTCAAAGCATCTCTTACATCCATTCTCCTTCCTTCCTTCCTTCCTTCCTTCCTTCCTTCCTTCCTGTCACCATAGCAATCTCAGCAACCCAAAAGCTCATGAAACTCCAACTTTTCTTCTGCAAGCTACTGCCTGTATGCTAACAAGCACTTCCCCAACATAACCTTCCTCCTAAAGAGCCCTTATCCCTCCTGTTATACAATAAAACTCAAATTCTCAAAACTGATCTCCAGACTCTTCTATATTCTCTCAACAACCCTCAAGAAAAGTTACAAAGCAACTACTATATCACCTGCAGAGTTGCCAAGAGTCTGGCCCTGCCATCTCAAAGTCCATCACACAATATGGTGATGGTGGATGTTCAGGTATCTTCAAACTATGGGCTTATGGGAAGGAGCTTGGCTTTGGGTACTTGTGCTCCCCATCCATTTCCTCCCTTGACATTCTCAGGTGCAGCGGCACTTGTGCACTTGGCAGTGGTGTTTGCACACTGGTTTCATTTAAGCTAGTGTGACTGATCACCATTGTGTTTCTTTGAATGGCAGCCTACCTGCCATTGCGAAATATATGGCACAATTAGTACCTAACCTCTGGATATATAGTTATAAGTGAGCAAAATAAGGAGTGAAAGTCAACATCAATCATACACACATACACATGCACATGCACATGCACATGCACGTGCACACACACACACACATGAGTGTATTACATCCTGATACTTGTAAGACATTGTGTTATGGCAAGAGTTTCAGAGAACTAGAAAAAGAAACTGGATGGTCAGAGGAAAGCCATCACCCTTCCAAGCTGGTGGACCAGCCAGAGGTCAAGGTGGATCCTTCAGCAGTGCACAATGGCTAAGGAACCAGAGGATACTCAGGAATGGAAGACAAGACCTTCTTTCTAGTAGACTCTACGTTTGTGTTCTTATTCCTTCTTTGAAAGGTAACACTGAGTGACCTATTTTGTAATGCCATATGTGTTCTATTCCTGCCTAAAGCCATCAACAATCAACCTCAGAGGTTTCCAAAATAAGAATTTTATGAAACACAAGCTAGCATCACTTTTTTTCTAATTTAAATACTGACTTACTTCTTGAAGGTCTTTCCATGAACCCTTCTTCAAATCTCTAGCTGTCTCTCAGGCAAAGTCATGACATTCTGAACTTGTAGAAGGTATCCCAAGGTTGGTCATATTTCTAAGTATACTTCAAGTTTCTCGGGTCAAGAATCATTTTTTCCTTCTAGATTTTTTTTTCATTTTTATCCTCCCTAACACACTAAACAGTACTTAGCCTAGAAGGTTGTGGAGAAATAACAATACCGTTGACAACAAAGACAGGAATGGACAAATTAAATAGTTCGCACATTTAATCAATCAAAAGATGATATTAACTAACTAACAAACATTGACATTTTTCCAATTTTTAACATATATTCTGTATCTTTTCTTCTTTCTAATCTTGTTGGAGCAAAGAACCTTGTTTTCTAACTTTTTTTTTGCAAAGGATAGGCTATAAGTTACCTTAGCAAAGCCTCCCTGCATATGTGTGAGTGCACACACACATACACACACACACATACAGAGAGAGAGAGAGACCTGATTCTTGGCTTGATTTGTAATAACAGAATAAGCTTTTTTTTTTCTAAGCTTTCATATGAAGGTTCACTATTGAACCTGAAGCCATTGGCTGTGTTTCTTTGCAAGACCATGCTATCTAAGTCTTAAGAATGACCAAAAACTCTTTCTCACTTACCTCCTGAAAAAATTTCAAGGTTTTATTGTTTAATCCTTTCACCTCACCCCAGTTGTTAATGACCACCTTCCTACCCTGAGAAGTCCTCTCATGGATCATTAACCCTCCTTCACAACTTACAGACAAGCCTTTCTGTTGCCTACACTCCACTTATAAGAAAATATGACCTGCTATACTGGGCATGATTTGTGATTCCACTATAATTTTCCCATTAAGTCTCCAGTTTATCAGTCTTCTCTCCTACACACTCTGGTCTTTCCCTACCCTTTCTTCCCAGTCCCGCCCCCCTGCCTCTTCCCCAACCCCCAAGAAATGAACTGGTTTACCCAGCAGGTTTAGTCTTGCTTTGACCAGCTCATTGTTTCAACGTGATTGTGAAGCTGCTGGGCTTAAATACACAGTTTATTAATTTTCAGGCATTTGCCATGTCCCTCTGTGGAGTGTGGTGGGAGTGAGTGTGCACAGACAGTAACCAATGCTCCTAGAATTGGCAGAGCTGCTGGTGACTAAGAAGACAGTGTTGATTGGTGATCCAGGGCTAGGGAGGTAGCCAGTTAATATGGTGCAAGCCAGCAAGCATGAAGCTGTCAGTTCAATCACGAAAGCCATGTGGTGGCAAGCTCCTGTCATTGCAGCTGAGAAAGATGGAGGCAGGAAGACAAGAGTTCAAGGTCACCCTCCGCTGTACATCAAGTTCAGCCAGTTCTACATGAGACTTTGCTTCAAAATTCTATGTTTCCAGAGAATCGTATCATTTTCAAGGTGTGTGAAATAAGATTTGTGAAGGGAAACAGCAAGGTAAAAGGACAAGGACAAGGTCATGGATTTAATAAACAGGAGAGCTGAGGGAACAGCTGGGAGCTAGAGGTAGAGCACCTCAGTTCACAAGGATGTATGATCTCACATACATCCTTCTGCCATGGCTTACACACATCAGTGAGAATTTAGGGTGTCCGCAGACCAAAGCAAGTAATCGTAGATGATACACGGTACAAGTAAGCACACAAATGAAAGAAATGATCCTGAACTCTTACAGAGAACAGCCTACTAAAATTAGAGAGTTGCTTTAATGTGATTAAATTCTAATCTCCATCACATCTCCCTACCAAGCACCCGACATCCATTCCTCCTAGTGGTTCTTTTTTTTTTTTTAATTAAAGATGAATTTCACAAATACCTTGAAGAGCTTTTCAAGTGATTTTCCTTTCAGTTTGATCAATACAGAGTTATCACTTCAGTGTGTGAAAATAGCTTTTCCACACATCCCTGCACACACAGCCACACACACATATAAATCATTGGCAGCAGGTACTTTCAATTTGCTGGAAAATATTTCTAAGAAGTCAAAAAGCTCCAGCTGAATAAGCGTGCCCGCCTATTGGCTAAACGGACGAGTTGAAGGATCTGATTGGTGCCTGATCCTGAGGACCGATAAGACGGCTATAAAATCCCTGGGTGCAGCTCTTGGGCCCCCAGTTTGCAAAAGCCAGAGGTGCAAGAAGAAGAAGCAGCAACAGCAGCCAGCCAGCCAACCAGCCACCCACCCACCCACACACACACACAAACACACACAAAAAATCCTCCTCAAATCCTCACCTAAGCTTTCAGTATATCCAGATCCACATCTTCACTCAAGCCAGGAGAGGGAAAGAGGAAAGGGGGGGAGGAAAAAAAGCTAACAACTTAGCGGAAACTTCTCAGAGAATGCTCCAAAACTCAGCAGTGATTCTGGCGCTGGTCATCAGTGCGGCTGCAACGCACGAGGCGGAACAGAATGACTCTGTGAGCCCCAGAAAATCCCGGGTGGCGGCTCAAAATTCAGGTAAGCAAGCAAACCCCTCAGAGCTGTCCCCATTTGCCTCTCTCACTTTTGCATGTGTGTCTCTGACGGCTGATCTCAGTAATAAATGTGCTACATGCCTGGTGGTAATGAACTGCCAGGGTAATCCAATAGCCTTAGGAAGTGGAGTTCCTTTGTTTAATAAATTGCATGCAACTAACGAAGAAGCTGGGCTCTCTGCTGAGGGTATTTCATTGCATAAGCCTAGCCTGATTGCCTGAAATCTGGCACGTACCCTCTTGTTGGGGGGAGGGGGCGGAGAAAGGCTTGAATGTTGGCGTGCCTCACAGCCGCTCTCTGTACTCCACAAGCCGGTGTTAAGGTGATGCGCGGCTTACCTGCTTCAGTCCCTCTCCCTGCTCCTTTAAGACCTTGTAACCTGACTTCTCTACCTTTTCAGATAACACACAGACAAGCTCCCCCCCCCCCCCCCCCCCCCCCCCCCCCCCCCCCCCCCCCCCCCCCCCCCATTTGTTGAACCGTAGTTCTCAAGTCTGGGGAGAAAAAGAATCAGGGCGGATTCAGAAAGAAGGGAAGAAAAGAAAGAAAGAAAGAAAGAAACCTACACACCCCATTCCCAACACTCCTGCCTGTCTCCTTTCCCGTTCTCACGGGCTCCATTCAATCGCCAGTGCAGCCCATGGCCCCTAGAAGGAAATGCATTTATGAAACCAAGCAGGTCTTTCTCCAAGGGGAAGGTCTTACTTTCAGCCTGACTCCACCACCAGTTAACTGTATGTGGTCCTGTCCTCCGGAGGCAAAGAGGCATTGAGACCCCTCTGCCCCTTGACTTCTGGCTCCCCACTCACTCCTCTCCCCAACTGTCAACAGAGATGGGACCGCAGGTGTCAAAATGCTGCAGATGCTCCCCCTTGGAAGAGTGCAGGTCCCTGCCGAGAAGAGGCCTTTGCCTCGCTTCCTTTTGTACTTAGTTGCTATAGCGATGCCGTGATTCACAATTCAAGCTTGCCTAAAACAATAGCAGCCCTAATGCATATTAAAACTGCTTAAAGCAAAGTTATAATTTGAACCCGTGGAAATATATAATTAGGGAAATGACTTGTAACATCCCAGAGGCTGCGGGTGGTGGGAGGGGGCGGGGAAGCCTAACCTAACCAAACCACGCTTTTGATCTGGGAGGAGAATCCTATGGTATGAAGGCTACAGATCATTGCTTGCCTGCTGAGCTGCCTGCCAGAACACCCCTCCTTCTGTGGGAGAGAAATTACTTTTATGGCAGATCTTATCCAGAATGCAGAAAGCCTGGTGCAAGTTCTTTGCGGTTTTCTTCCAGCCTTGCACAAGGAGTGCCTTTGACATGTCACTCCACACCTGTGTTTCTCCTTTTTGAAAAGAAGCCTTTTTAATATGAGAGATTATTCATACCTCTAAGCATTGGGCTGTGGTTAAGGGGCTGGGGTGGATACAAAGGGCTCAGATTCCTTGCAGCCGGTTAAAAGCCCTCTTTGGAGAGGGTCTCCCTCCAAATGGACTCAGCAAATTATGCTCTGTCATTTAAAATACCATGCTTTTGGCTCCAGACTACATTTTTTTTTCAGAAGGCAGCTAGATTCTCTGGTCCTCTCCCAATTCATGAGCCTGACCTTCAGTCACTGCCTTCAGCCAATCTATGCTTTCAAGTTCCAAGTGACAGCCTTTGATCCCTGTCACCACCAGAAGGCACTATGCATTACAAGGTCTAACCTTACTTCTCTAGCCATCAAAATGAATGGAAGGGTGAGACCCAGAAAGCATGTGCTTGAGGGGGGGGTGTCTCCTCTACTCTGACTCTTAGAAGGAAAAGGAGCCTGTTGATCCCCTTCCTCACCCCCACTTTATTCAAATTGTTCGATCTAATGGAACCCAAGGTCAAAGTTCTAGGCTAGTCCATATTTCATGCCTTTATACCTACTGGATACTACCAGACCCTTGGCTAGTCCTAGACTGATTCTGCTTGTCTCTTCCAGCTGAAGTGGTTCGCTGCCTCAACAGTGCCCTGCAGGTTGGCTGCGGGGCTTTTGCATGCCTGGAAAACTCCACATGTGACACGGATGGGATGTACGACATTTGTAAATCCTTCTTGTACAGTGCTGCTAAATTTGATACTCAGGTAACATGACCTTGACCTCTGCTCCCACTGGCTGCTTGTCTTTTAGCAGAGTGCTTATTACTGTTCTTAGGAGCCCATCTTGTAGGGAGCTTGCTTCCCAGCCTCCTACTCAAAATGCTCATCCCAGGATGATAGACAGACACATACACACACACACACATACAGAGAGAGACAGAGACAGAGGGAAGGAGAGCGAGGAGGAACGAAGCAGGGGGGCATGCACACAGTTTAGACCAGGAATAAGGAGTTGACAGAGGTTGGTTATAAATGAGGAATGACTAGGAGAAAAGCATTTCTGCTTTTTGAGGAGATAAAAATGTTCTCCTCTGGATGCCCTAGCATGCTATCTGAAATTCTGAGTTATCGGTCTTAATCCCAACAACATAAAAATGACTCTGACCATCTTCACACCTCAGAACTGTTGATGATGGCTCCCTCCCACCTCATTTCCTTTCTGTGGAACTGAGTGTTCAAGAGAAGCCCAAGGGAGAAGGGATTTTTTTTTTCTTTTTTTACTTTTTGGCTAAGCTAGTAAAGCCAGTCTGTCCCCTTGATGGTCCCTGTGTCCAGACTCAAGCCTCTGTTAGCAGGTCAGGCTCATGCTTATCTTCTCATCCCTGGCAGGGAAAAGCATTTGTCAAAGAGAGCTTAAAGTGCATCGCCAATGGGATCACCTCCAAGGTTTTCCTTGCCATTCGGAGGTGTTCTACTTTCCAGAGGATGATCGCCGAGGTGCAGGAGGAGTGCTACAGCAAGCTGAATGTTTGCAGCATCGCCAAGCGCAACCCAGAAGCCATCACTGAAGTCATACAGCTGCCCAATCACTTCTCCAACAGGTACCCCATGGGTCCTCTTTTTCAAAAATGGGGGTGAAGGAATTGACCAACAAAGTCAGAGCAGGGATTTGATGTTAGAATCTTCTCACACAGCTAACAGAAAGCTGTTTTGCAGTATTCCTGGGTGCATTTCTTTGTCTGATTCTTACCACAAGCCTGGAGGAAACAACGAAGCTTCTGGAAAGTACCTTTTAAGATATCAGGTTTGGCTGAAGCAGTGGCAGAGCAACAGAACAAAAAGCCATGATAAAACCCCCTGGTCAAATGTCAGAATGCAGACTTTTATTAAATCTGTATATATTTCAAGGTAGTTCCAAAGCCAGATATTTCAGTGGCTAGTCCAGAACAAGCCATCCATTTCCTCAGGACTTGGATTTTTTTCCTCTGTAAAAAGTGAAATGGATTCAGAGAACCATTCTCATGTTCCCTTCAAAGCCATATATCATCCTAACCCTCTAGTCCAAGACTTCCTAGAAGGAATTGCTGGTAGCTACCCAGATCACATTTGCCTCTCAGGTACCCAAAGCCACTGGGTTCATATCACCTGAGCTCCAGTTCTTGCTGTTTCATTAACTTTGAAGTCTTTGTCAGACAGGAATGAACCCCTGATACATGAGAGACCTGGCATCCTGCTCCACTATGGTTATCTTGGAAAGATCTCTAGCTAGAGGTGAGGGATGCTACTTTGGAGGATATGGACAGACAGAATCAGTAGTTAACTGTAAGTCAGTTAATGATAGCCTGTGGAAATGTTCTAAGCCAAATCCTATGATTGGATGATCCCATGATTCTCTGACCCTCTCACCAAATCTCCATGAATTCACAAGGAATAGTTAAGTGAGTTATCACACACTTAATCTGATGAATCTCCTAGCCAAATGACCCTATCTTTCTGAGAGTGACAATGTTCAAGTCTGTCTGGGACTTTGTCCATAAAATAAAACTTCTGTGACATGTAGGAGCCATTTTAACTACAGGTTAGTGGACTACTGAACTACAACTCATCATATAGAAATCTACCATGCAACCCTCAATGCAACTCTACCAGAGAAAATCTTACTGATTTTCTCAGAACAAGAAAAATCAATTCCATTTTCCTCAAATGCCTTGTCTCTCTATATGAAACTCAACTTTTAAAATTCTTCTGGGAAGATTCTTGTTGAAGGAGGAAAGGGTTAAAACTTGGCTATTTGTTGGAGACTAACCCTTTGTCATAGAGGAAAGAAGAGTTCTTGGTAGGACAATGGCTAGGGACAAAGGATGTGGTTATGTAGCATTTTAAAGGGAGTGGTATTAGCAGACTCATCAATACAAGTTTAGATTGTTAAAGATCCTGGACACAAATTATCTCTAATTTGGCAGGTGGCCAATTTCAAGCCTATACTAAGCTGACTATTTCAAATAAAGTTGCATTTTCCCTTGTGGAAAGAGAGGCACTGTAGAAAGAAAGCTACAAAGATTCACACTTACCCAAAGATTCACACTTACCCAAGAAGAAACTTGGGAAAGGCATCCTTAGCCAGACCATTATTCTTTTTCCAAAGTGTCTTGTTTATAACGCCTTCAGAAAATGGTCCAGGCATAGTCTCTTTATCTCCTCTTGCTAGTGTTTGGAAGGAAAGGTTAATGGGGAAAGGGTGGTACACTCTTAAACACCAGAGTCTCACATGCAACTCTTACCTTTTCCCAAGTATTTCACTTCAGTGTTCAGGATTGGAGTGATTTCCTTTCTAGGCGGGGCTTGATCTGCTCTATTTCAGCTCCTCACTGCCTGAAACATCCTGCTTTCCCAGCCTCAGTCCCAACATAGACACATGCAAAGTCCCTGCCAGTTGGCAAAGAATTGCAAAGGGAAGTAGTTACAGGTTCATTCCACCTTCCTGTAGTTTGTCTAGCATGAGGTTTAGGTCTGGGAGAATTCAAAAGCCTGGCTGGACTGAAAGACAGAACAGGGGCATGTGTACATGACAAAGGTGCATCCTGGTAGAGAAAGTAGTTGGGAGTGCTGCCTGCCTTGATTTGCAATCTGTGCGGTCAGTCTTGAGGGAAGCAGAGAGGTCTGATGAGGTAGAGAAAGCACCATGAAGCTTGGGAACCAATGAGACTAGCCCAGATCCAGAGTGGGAAAAGTGGCAAAGCATCCAACTCTCTAGGGCATGGATTGGGAACAGGAAACAGAAGAATAATATTGATCAAGGGAAACAAAGGACTATTTATAAACTTTCACACAGAATGTTCCTAGGCAGAATGTGTGTATTTGGGTAAGCATGGCTGAAACTGTAGCTATGGAGAATGACTGATCTTATTCTTTACCAAATGCTAGGGGCTGTCGGGGGAGGTCACAGAAGTCAAAGATAAAATTTTCAAAGTGAGAAGAAATATATGTGCTTTATGCAAGGTCCTTCAAGGGTATGACACCAGAAGGCTTAATCTGCTACCTCACTGCAGTGTGTAACCTCATGCCATAAAGACTGTCAGACTAAAGAAAGGAATCATCCCAACTCCCCTTACAAAGGAGGTTTCTTCCACTGAGTTGGACTGCTTTTGTTAGCCTGGGAAGGAAAATGTATGATGAATACTTAGAAACAAAATACCATTATTCTTTATATAGCCAGACCATTATTCTTTTTCCAAAGTGTCTTGTTTGTAACGCCTTCAGAAAATGGTCCAGGCATAGTCTCTTTATCTCCTCTTGCTAGTGTTTGGAAGGAAAGGTTAATGGGGAAAGGGTGGTATACTCTTAAACACCAGAGTCTCACATGCAACTCTTACCTTTTCCCAAGTATTTCACTTCAGTGTTCAGGATTGGAGTGATTTCCTTTCTAGGCTGGGCTTGATGGTGACAGTTCTGCAGACCTTACTGCCCCATCTGACGGACTGAAGGACAGAGGTTCAGTGAGATGAGCAACCTGTGAAGTCTCGCAGCTCATGAGTCACCAAATAAGGTCCAGAATTCACATGGCCTTGAGCCAAGCTATTTTGATTTCTACTTCAAAAGAAGGCAGCCAGAAAAACCCTGCAAGAAGTCCCTGCAACCCCAAAATAGAATACCGTGAATAACTAAATATACATGCACCATGGTGTCCAGCAAGGAATTTCGTGTGCACTCTTTCCTAAAAGAAAAGACGCATCCCTCCTCATAGCTAGAGTAACTATATGGCCTTAGTACAAAAGGGTGCTCAATAAATATATAGCCATTGCTAAGTCAACTTTTGCCGAAGAAGGCACAGCCTCTTAAGGCATATGTATTGCTTAGCAACCTATAGTAAAAGTCTTCTCATTGGCCTGCACAGTCCAGAGGAAAGTGTCACATTCCAGTCTCATGGGAGACAACAGGGTTAACTGAACTGATGTCAGCCAAAGCTGTTGCATGTTTTGCTCTTAAGGAGCTCCTAACTGAGCCATCTACAATTTCCTGTTTTAAGATGTTCTTTTAGCCTATTCCACTGAGTTACCAAAGCCCCCATAGGGAAGCAGAAGTCAGTAAGAGCAGGCAGGCTGACAGGGGTCATTACCAAAAAAAAGCAAACCAAACCAAACAAACAAACAAACAAGATTAATCCACTAGAGAAGACAACAGCAAAGGAAGGTGTCCTCAGGATCAGGCACCAATGGGGCCCCAAAGCTGCAGGCTAGCTAGACAAAATGAATTTCTTTAGGGAGTTTAGACTTCTCCATCCAGACAAGAATTTCCAATTCCAAAAGAAGGAACCTTCCATTCTTTCTGTTTCTTTTTTTTTTTTTTTTTTTTTGTTTTTCGAGACAGGGTTTCTCTGTGTAGCCCTGGCTGTCCTGGACTCAGTTTGTAGACCAGGCTGGCCTCGAATTCGCAAAGATCCGCCTGCCTCTGCCTCCCAAGTGCTGGGATTAAAGGCGTGCGCCACCACTGCCCGGCTCATTCTTTCTGTTTCTAAAGACCATTTACATTTTCCAATCCACTTGGGGGCATGTGCATCATGAAGGGTTCTTTCTAGGTATGAAAGGGTTAACTTCTCTGAGCTATAAAGTCTTTTTTGAAGCCATAACCTCTAAGAACTAACTGACCTCTAAAATAGACCCCAAGATGTAGGGGAGCCAAGTCCTGCAAGAGTCCGGGAATTAGTAGATGCCTAGAGATGAATGAGGGTATAAATGGGTGAAGCTGTTAGGGAACAATTGTTTTTCCCCCCTTGGTTTTTCCAAAACTAGTTTTCTCCCCATTTCTCCATCCAAGTAAAGCTCAGCTTGACTCATGTGCTTTGTAATTCCAAAGGATTGGAAAATGTTCCTCTGAGCCAGAGAAGCCCAATTTCATTCACAGCTGGATATAATTGTCCCTGACAGGAGGACTGTAGCCAATACTATGGGCAAGCCAGATGCTGCTCCTCTCTCTCCATCCCCAACTTTACCCTCTCACCCAAAGAAGAGTGGCCGCTTTGCTTCATTACTCACGATCTACTCTGTTTACTGTCCATCCTTCAGAAGACCTCTCTAGGGGGTCAAGTTATTCTAGAAAGATGCTTGCTCCTGTGCTCTGGGAGTTGAGTTAAAAATAAACAAGACTTCCCCTCCCCATGACCCTGTGGCCCCAGTGACACCCTGACCACTCCTAGAAAAGGGTCTCTCCACATCAGTGCAGCAGGTCACTGTCACCAGGAGAGTCTCCTGCCAATAAGCACAGAGCTGATGGGTTCACACAACCACTGAATAAAAATAAACCAGAAATGTCCCAAGTCAGATTGGAAAATACCTGAACTGTACAAGTTGTTCAGAAGTGTTGAATATAGATGGTTCAATCCTTTCACATCCGTAATACTTGGCTGCATTTTATGGGACATTCAGAGAAATTGTTGAATATGTGAAAGTCACTTATACCAAACATAAAGTCTTTGTCATTAGGGTTTTTGTTTGTTTGCTTACGGATCTACCAGAACTACAGATCATTTTTCTTCAGGAAGTTGATTTTGTTTGTACAACAAAAGAATATTTTAATGTTCTTTTCATTAATGATCAAGTGCAGTGGATATAGTAAGAAAATATTTCAATATAGAAATAAGCATAGGGTCAGACAGTGAGACCTAAGAAAAGGCCAGTGTCATACATGGTGAAGGTGGATGTGGTCTTCTCAGGCAAGAGACTCACCTTGTTATTTAAGTTCTATTTCCTCATGAAAAAAAAAAAAAAACTCAGCAGACAGTACATCTTGATGACACTCAGTCACTTGGCTACAAACACTAAGGACATCCATCCTGCCCTTGAGAAGTTTTCAAAATCTAGCCAGTGAAAAAAGAAATAGTCATAAGGCCATTAAATACTGGTACTTGAGAACATAACTAAAGTTTGTGGGCATCCAAAGAAGGAGGAGGCCACAAAATCCTTAGAGGGTCTCATGGACTTACAGAACCATTATTCTTTAAGGGCCATTAATCTCTTCCTTCAAGCACCTTTGCTACCTAATATTTGCCTGCAGAAGGCCACTATATATACCTTTGAAGGAAGCTTCAAAATAGAGTCAGACAGTCAGTCGTCAGCCTTTTCAAGACTGGCTGAGTGGGTGGAAGGAAAGTAGATTTCACAGGAAAATGCATGACTTTAGACCAAAGCTGAGTTAGAAGGCACATGCTCTTGAGCACACGCATCCCTAGGACAATGGGAAGTTGCAAAAAGACATCCAAATAACTATTAGTCCATGTGCAGTGGTTTAGTACTGACAGGAGCATGGAGTTTAAGACCCACCTGTTAATATATTTGACTAAGTTAATTTATGCCATTAAATCATTGTATGATTTTGAGCTAGCACCCTTTTCTTCTCTACAAAAAGAGAGCATTGCCGAGCGGTGGTGGCGCACGCCTTTAATCCCAGCACTTGGGAGGCAGAGGCAGGCGGATCACTGTGAGTTCAAGGCCAGCCTGGTCTACAAAGCAAGTCCAGGACAGCCAAGGATACACAGAGAAACCCTGTCTCGAAAAACCAAAAAAAAATAAAAAAATAAAAAAATAAAAAAAAAAACAAAAAGAGAGCATGTTGTGTTGTCCCATTTATCCCTGAGAGTCATTGTTTCCAAGAATTTTAGACATTATAGTCAGTCTATACTACTGTTCAGTGTGTTCAAAATCTCTGAAGTCTAACCATGGAGGTGGGCTTTCTAGTGTTTATGATAAACCCAGAGCTTAGAAGGAAACAAAGCCACCTTCAGATTTGTATTATTCGAGCACTGATGTCCAAACATGTTCCTTATTTGCCCTTCCCTAACGAGAACCTTTTTTTCCAATGCAGATACTACAACAGACTTGTCCGAAGCCTTCTGGAATGTGATGAAGACACGGTAAGCACAATCCGGGACAGCCTAATGGAGAAGATTGGGCCCAACATGGCCAGCCTCTTCCATATCCTGCAGACAGACCACTGTGCCCAGATACACCCAAGAGCTGACTTCAACAGGAGGCGCACAAATGAGCCACAGAAGCTGAAAGTCCTCCTCAGGAATCTCCGAGGTGAGGGTGACTCTCCCTCTCACATCAAACGCACCTCCCATGAGAGTGCATAAGCAGGGAGAGGTATTCACAGCCTCACCAAACAAATAGCATTTTAAGGGTGTTGACACACCAACTTTGAGTGTACTGTGCCTGGTTTGATTTCTTTTTAAGTAGTCCCTATTTTCTATCCCTCCTTAAAGAAAATTGCATGAAACTAGGCTTCCGTAATCAATATCCCAACATTCTGCAATGACACCATTCTTACCAACAGAATACGTGTGATCATTCTGTCTCAACTCGAGAGAATGTAGCCTCTTTTATCCCCTCTCTCAATGAATTCTTTTCCCAGATCCCTATCAACTCTCCTCAAACACAAAACATCCGTGTAACTGCCCAATCATTGTAATCTAAAGATGTAGATCCCTTTAGAATGGTCACCCAGTAGAGTTAGCCAATACAAAACAACTTTATTTAAATGCATGTCTTAAATGCTCATAAATATGTTAAATGGAATTCGTGTTATGAATCTGTGCTGGCCATGGACGAATATGAATGTCATGTTTGAATTCTTGATCTCTGATGAGTCTTATGGTCTCTATCCTCCAATGTTTAATTTCCTTTCTGACATATTTACCAAATTGCTCAAACCTGGTTCTCTAACCAGGCTTTGAGCCAGCATCTTCTTGCATCTAATGAAAAACAAAAAGCTAACATCTTTATGTACTGTAACTGCTCAGAGCTTTAAAAATATCTTTAACAATTGTCTTAAAAACAGAGAATCTTAAGGTCTAACTGTGGAATATAAATAGCTGAAAACTATTGTACTGTACATAAATTCCAGAGGACCCTGCTTAACAGAGCAGTCTATAATAACTTTATTGCATATAGATTTAGTTTTGTACCTTAGCTTTATTTTCCTTTTCCTGGGAATGGAATAACTATCTCACTTCTAGATATCTGTGTTCATGCTCCTTGTGGCCTTTTTTATAACTAAGGGGGTAGAAATAGTTTTAACTCAACATCAGAACTTAAGATGGGCCTATACGAGATAGGAAAACCCAACAGGTTATCTGAAGGACCCCAGGTAAGACTTTAATATCCCAGCCCACCTCAACCCAGAGGCTACATTTGACTTAGATGTACCTTGAAACTGCTCTGTCACATGTAACTGGGAATTACAGAAACCAAAAAGATCATCCCTTTGGGCTTGGAGCACTGAGTGTGACAAGGCCCACTATCCCCTTGGAAGTGGCAGTTCTTGGCTCATCACCTTCCACCAGTGCCTGGCACTCTGTGGTAAATGATAGTGTGGGAGATTCTTCCACTAAGTCAATCAGGAATGAGTCAATCAGCTTTTGGGTCTTTAGTCTGGGAAACTTGGGCTTAAGGGGGTATAAATAACCCTGGGCTGTCCAGCCTTAATAGACTCCTTTTACCTTTTTTTTTTTTTTTTTGTCCTGTAACATGCTGCCTGCCAAAGTAGTCCTGGCAGCTGGACCATCTCTGTAGGATCTTTAAGAAAAAAAAAAAAAGAAAAAAAAGAAAAAATATGGAGAGAATGAAGGAAGGCATAAGAGCTGGTGGTTTGATCATTTCCGCTGTGATGTTTACAAGATGGCAGCCACCAAAGCCAAACGATTAACCTGTCTACGAACAACAGTAGTTTCTCAGGGTCATTGTCCTTGAACCCAACAGCCCCTATGAGTGTCATTGCTCACCAAAGGTCAATGCTGAGAGAGGAAGAGGGAGGGGCTGCTCCAAACTCACTTGGGTAGAAACTATTGGTGCTTGACTCTCACTAGGCTACAGCCCAGAGTTGACTAACTTGAGTGATAGGAACCCTGGTGGGAGGAGGGAGGGCACCTCTCCAGGGAAATAGAAAGCAATACAACTTACCACAAAGCCTTTAAAACCAGTAACATAGTGCTCAAGGACCAAGATCAAGTGCAGCAGCCTCAGCTGCAGCAACAACAGAACGCTCCTGCCTCTGTCCCCACACAGCCTCTAAGCGTGCTGACATCAGATTGTTAAGGGCATTTTTTACCTAGAACTGTCCCATTCCCCAGGTCCCAAACAAATGGACACTGCCTTAGCCTCTTGGAAATCAGGTAGCACATAATCTAAGCTAGAGTCACCCCTCTCCCTACTTCCCACCCCAGGCAAGGCTGACTTCTTCGAACCAGAAAAGTTAATCAAGTGTGTGTGTTGTGCATTTTGCAAACCCACTAAGCCAGAACCCCAAAGTGGCAAGTAGCTTATGAGAATTCCTAGTAAAATTCTCTCTTACTTCATTTCTGTAGATTTTCTTTCTCTTTATGCTCTTTTTTATTTTTTTGCTGTGACCTCTTCCAGCCATGGCACACCCTCTCTTCTCCCCCACAGTGATGTTGGTATATGTGTCAATAATACATACATATACACATCTGGAAAGAAGCAGTTCTCACAATGTTGCTAGTTTTTTGCTTCTTTTTCTCCCCACCCTGCCCTCCTCCGCCTCCTCCGCCTCCTCCTTGAACTTCCAAAGCTTTGTCTCATGTTTGCTGCAGAGTGATTCGATTCGGGGGCTGACCTAGACCAGTTTGCATGATCTCCTCTCTCTCTCGATTTGGTTGCACTTTAGAACATTTTTGTGCCGTTATATTTGCATTATGTATTTATAATTTAAATGATATTTAGGTTTTTGGCTGAGTACTGGAATAAACAGTGAGCATATCTGGTATATGTCATTATTTATTGTTAAATTACATTTTTAAGCTCCATGTGCATATAAAAGTTATGAAACATATCATGGTAATGACAGATGCAAGTTATTTTATTTGCTTATTTTTATAATTAAAGATGCCATAGCATAATTTTTAAGCCTTTGGTGAATTCCTTCTACAATAATAATAATAATAATAATAAAGTGTTACATTTTATTCATTCCCCTCCCCCCACGTCTTTCATTGTTATTCTTTAAAAACTTCTTGGACCAGCAAGATGGCTCAGTGAGTAGTGTTTGCCTCACAAACCTGTTGACTTGAGTTCAATCCCCAGAAGACATACAAAGGTACAAAGGAAGAGCTGACTCCACAAAGTTGTGTTCCAACCTCTACAGAGGCACATGGCATGCACATGTCTGTACACACACACACACACACACACACACACACAAGAACCTGAGTTCAGATCCCAGGCGCTCATGTAAAATGCTGGTCATGGTAGAGTGTGTCTGTAATTTAACCCTGGTGAAGCAGAGATAAGAGGACCCTTGGAGCTCACTGGCCAGCCAGCATGCTTAGCTGACTCAGAGTGCTCCAGGTTAAGTGAGAGGTCATGTCTCAAAAAAAAAAAAAAAAAAAATGGAGTAGAAAGGAGTCAAGGAAGGTTCCAACATCCATCTCTGGCTTGAGGCAGGCACAGTGGGGGAATATGCTTTATTTCCCTTCCAGGTGAAGACGCTGCCCACACTTTCTCTCTTTAGAGACTGGGAGCACCTGAGTGACAGGCATGTCCCCAATAGAAAACAGCACCTTCACTATTATAAAATAAAAAAAAAATTAATGTAACAGAAGAGGAGGTACAGGCAGTTAAAGAAGTTCAAGGAAGAAAGGGAAGCAGATAGTTAAGCTACCAGGAGAGCAGATGTCTTAGATGGAGGTGCTGACTTTGTCACTTACAAACTGCATGGTATCAGGTGACTCATTAGTCTCAAAAAGAATCCATTTCTTTGTCCATGTAACAGTGACCCCACAGAGCTGTTGTCGGGCATGAAATGAGCTGCTTATACCAGTTGCGCACGCAGTTAACTCAGTGAGAGTCCGCTCTGGCCATCATGGGGAGAGGAAAATACAGTTGGCTTGTCCCATCGAAGAAACTTAAAAATGGTTCACAACAGTGTGATGGGGGGAGGGTGTCTTGTTACAAGGTGATGAGTTCAGTCATAGGAAAAAGAGGACTCTGCTGATGGGATTTTTTTTTCAATAGGTATCTTAGATCATTGTTAATAAATAAATTCTCCTTATGGTTTAAAATCAAATGAAGATATTTTCTCACTCATTTCTAACTCTAAACTTCATTTCCCCCACATCTAGAGGTTCACAGCTTAGTTGACCAACAAAATAACAATGTGATGCATTGAGGCTCCTTGGCCACAGGGAGAATACATCTCTCTCATTGTGATGTTTCATCCTCAGCCTTCTTTCAATAGTTATGGAAAGGCTGAACTGTAAATACTGTAGGCTGAAATGTAAAGAAAGACTTGGAATCTCTATAGTTGAGTTCAAATCCAACTCCCTCCACTGCCTCTGTGACTTTGAACTAAAGGTCTAGTCTCTTCTTATGTCAGGGTTTGTATTTATAAAATTACCCCTATATGTTGTAGGAAAAAAATAATAGATCTCACCTACAAAAGTAGCTGTGCATTAAATGTATTACATACAAAGAACTTAAAACAGTCCCTGGCGTGCAGTAAGTATCCTCTAAATACTGTGTATTAAGCATTTGATAAACCTCAACCAATCGCCATTTACATTTAACTCATAGTCACTATTTAGAGTCTACTGCCACCCCCAACATGAGTCTTAGGGTAGCCTCCTAGATTATTATTTTTCTTTTTGTAGCTCACTGTTAAATCAAGATTTTATGAATTTGAATTATAAAATATGACAACCTACAAAAGTGGTAAATTATACAATGAAGAGCTTTTCTCTCATCACCAAGCTAAAGGGGTAACACGGAGGATTCCATAGTCTCCTGTGAACGCTTCCCTGAGATTGTTCACACTTTAACAGCCCATGACTCTAAGGCATTTTCAAGAGCTGTGGCTTTCTTCTCAGCATTCCCAAAGTTTCAAAGATCATGAAATGATCTGTCTGTCTGTAGTATGAGAGAAAGAAAAGAAAAATCAAGTCATTCTTCCTATAGAGTGAGCATGAGTGTCATAAAGAACAATCAGCAGATATCCTACATTGGTGTTTCTTGAAATTATTGCACATGCCCACCAGGAGGATCATAATAAAAATGATATAAGTGTCTGAGTGGCCCTGAGAGTCATATCCCTAATACTCCCATAGGGATTGCTGATGTTGTTCCATCCAAGATGATACTGAGTAGTGAGGTCACAGCCACAGCCATGAATCACAGCCAGTTCTCAATCCCTATGCACTCCACACACCCATGACAAGGATACTGCCTTGGTTCAGGTTTGATCATGTCCATTCCTCACCCTAATATATCCCCATTACTTCAATGGCAAAAATCAAGCATTTTTACATCAAGTATAAGGCCTCTGAAATACAAATTCTTTTTTTTTTCTGTCTGCTATTAACAGGATTCCCTTAAAGACAGAGGGATTTTTCTACCTTGTTACTTTTACATAGTATCTTCACACATATTACCAATGCTTTTAGTGAATAGTGAATAATAGTCTTTTCTTTAAACTCCTTATCATTCACCAAAGCCATGGTAACCCCCAGGAAACCCTCTCCAATACAGCCACATATGTCATCCTTGTATTCTTGATGCCTCAAAGCCAGCATGTGCTAAGCATTCTTGAGTATATATGGAAAGGATTCTCCTATCTACCCTCATCAATTAACCTATGACTTTTGCTCCAGTAAGATATGATTGCCATCAGAGGGGATGGAGGGCCCCAGGAGAACATGGTACATGGACTCAACTAAGAAGGGCTCATATGGGCTCACAGAAACTGAAGTGGCAAGCACAGAGCCTGAAAGGGTCTTCTCTGGGCCCTCTGCATATGTTATGGCTGTTGGTTTGGTGTTTTGAAGGGACTCCTAGCAGCACGAGTGGGTGTCTCTGACTCTTTTGCTTGCTCTTGGGACTCTTTTCCTCCTATTGGGTTGCCTTGTCTGGCCTCAACATGAAGACTTTTGTCTTGTCTTATTGTATCTTGTTTTGTCATGGTTGGTTGCTATCTCTTGGAGGCCTGCTCTTTTCTAAAGAGAAACAGAAGTGTAGTGGATCTGGGGGGGGGAAAAAGTGGGGGGCTGCTAGAAGAAGTGGATGGAGGAGAAACAAAACTGTGGTTGGGATGTATTGTATGAGAGAAGAATCTATTACAATTTTTTTTTAAGTTATAATTGCCTTACCAATGTGATACAGTGTACTGGAGACTTGTGGGTACATTACCATGGTAGATAGAAAAATGAATTCTAGATATCAGTTTTCTTTTTTTTTTTTCATGCTTCCTCAGATGATATTTATTGTTCTTTTTTTTTTTTTTTTTTTTAGTTTAAGGTATATCTTTTCCCCCCCCAACAGCTCCCCCTTTCAGTCCAACAAATGGTTCTTTCTCTTATACAATAAATACAATACAAAACAACAGAAATAAATAGGCCACAATTATGAGAGTTATATGGCTCAGCATACATTCCCAATGTCCAGTCCATATGTATTTGGCACCTGACTTTAACATTCTACTATCTAACCATCTCCATGAGTTTAAAGTTCTATATCTAACTCAGCTTTCATTGTTGTACCTAGATATCAGTTTTCCAAAAGTAATTGCAAATACTCAAGTCTGCCAGCTTGTGGCAATAAGGCATAGCTTCACTTGGTTTTTTTGTTGGTGGTGGTGGTGGGTTTTTTCAGGCATCACATGTTAGAAGTGTTTAGCTATTATTATTAATACCTTCTTCTGATGGTCTGAGCAATAAAGGATTCATTAACAAGCATGTCTCAGTATTTCTAAATCTACACATAGTGTCATGCTAGAGAGTGTGGACATAGAATGTGACCACGGGTGTGTCATGCAAGTCTTGTTTCCTTGGAGCCCTGGTTATTTTGTAATGCAGTCACAGTTATATCACTGCCGAAGTCATGATATGTTTAAGCTCTGCTATAAATTGTGTTCTTCCTACTTTTTCACTTTTTCCTCCCAAGGAAGAACTAGAAGTCCAGGTGAGATGTCACCTAGTCCCACCCCACTATTCTACTTTAAAATCTGAGGAGTAACATCCATCACAGTAATTTTGCAAAAAGCTAACTGAAGCCCAATTGCTGAGCCCAGTATCTGAACGTTGATAAGCACTATGTCCAGTGGCCAGCATGGGGTGTAATGGCCCTGATCACTCACTAATTCTAATCTGTGTCTGTCAATTAAATACATCTTTACTTCCCCTCTATTCCTAAGGGGTTTGTGGCTTCCAATGAAGATAGAATGAAGAATTCTAAACTCTTAACACGATTAAATCACACTGCAGGTGTCCTCTGCTGCAGGAGAACCAGAAACAACATATGTCCCACAAGACACTGTCATTGTTTCCAACATGTGGTCAAAATCCTGGAATCAGTCTTAATAATGGCTTGGGATTTCTTGGAAACACAAGCACTCCAGGCCATAGCCCCCTCTCTCTCCTGCTATACTCTTCACCTCCCACCCCTATCCAACTAGGAGGTACTCTAGGAAGCTTGCATACCACAAATCCCTCCATGCCTCACATCCTGGATATCCAAAGTCACCTTCCACCTTCCAAAATGTGAGCCTCTCCATTCATTCAGGCCCTGTCATTTGCACTTCCCCCATTTTATTTTGTTTTTGTCCTCACAGAGGCAATCTCTCACTGGTTGTTCTTCTTAAAGAATCTGTCCATTCTGGGGTAAACAAATTCTACTATAGTTGTCTCTGCATCCACAGAGAAATGATTTAGATAATCCTTTATGTACAACGGTGTAGCATTTGTTCATGATCAATGTTCATCTTCTCATAAGTGTTAGATCAGCTCTAGAATAATTACAACGCCTAAAATGCAACATAAAATGCATATGTAAACAGCTGTTACATGGTATGAGCTAGGAAATAAAGACCAAGAAAACATGTCTAGTATTCAGAACAGGCATCATTTTTCTTATACTAATATTTTGGATTTGTGGTTGAATCTGTAGTTGTGGAAAAACAAGGATACAGAGAGCAAGCTGGACAACTTCAGTCTACTTTATCTTCTACCCATTTTTTTTTCCTACCTGAAGCCCAGTACCTCAAAGAACAGGGCTTCATGAAAAACTCCCAAGTGATATCTTATTTTCCCCAGTATCAAAGCTTTTAAAAGTGTTCTATGAACCTCAGTTTCCCAAATCCCTCCAAAGCAAGATTCTGCTACTATCTTATGACACTTCACTTCTGCCTTTCCTATGCCTCACTTTCTTCTGTCTCAGTTATTTAGGGATAGATTCCCTGGAATGACATCAACAAGGATTGCCTCTTATGTTTTGATGATGAGAATATTGGACTCATGATTCCTAAGTTACATCCTGAGTTGGAAAAGGTCCATATTCCTTGGGGTGGCTTCTCTAGTACTCAAACTGGTAGTGCTTCTTTAGTTCTACTAATGTGTACCCTGCATCCTCACCTCAGAATAAGAGGAGGCTCATGAGTGAGAGCGTACTGTCGAGTTACTGTGGGTGTCATGTCACACCAGGTAACTGTGTTGACTATTCCTGTTTTATGATTCTTCTGATGCCTTAAATGCAAAATGTCACTTCAATACAATTCATTACAAGAATTATCATGGTTAAAGATGAGAATTTTTACAGAACTCCCAATCAGTTCTTTGCACTGCACCGGTTATTGGCCTTATATCCATCTCCAGTACCTTGAACCTGTTACAATCTCATGACTTTAATCTGCTCTTTTATCACCATCACATCCCTTAGAACCCTTGAGCCTAATCCGTTCAACCAAGCTGTTCCATTGCCTCCAAGGACCCTGCCTCATCAATCTTTTGTCACATTCAACTAGGAAAAAAATCCCAACCAAGATGCCTACCTTCTGAGCTAGAGAGAAGAAATCATAAAGCCATGAACAGTTGCAGTATTATTTAAAATGTGTTAGCTTCAAGCTCAACAGGAACCAGAATATTACCCTGGGAAACCATCTCAGCCAACCCTGTTTAGCTCCATTTTTCCACTATCCAAAGCAACCAATATGACCATCTCCATTCTAGATAAACCTCTTACCTAACTACCACACTTCTGAGCCCCAGCTGAAAACCTTGCCTCCTTCAGCATAGAAGCAGTCAGCTACATGGATGAGTCCCAGTTTCTTATCACCTTCAACCATGCTTACCTTTATTATTCCCTTGACCAACAAGTGTAGAATCTCACTTCCTAGAAAACTAGCAAATCCATCTGAAGGTGAGACAGCTGTCATGTCTCCAATCAGCAGGCAAGACCACTACGTGGCCACCATCAGCAGCTTCTCCCTACATGAGCCTGTGTTGTCTAGATAGTGTACATGAATGACAAACACTGTACATCGGTAACCAACAGCCTGTGATCAGTCATCCACAGAATGCGCCCTCACACACACTCAAACATGGATACACTCAAAAGAGATACCTGTTTTCATGTTCTTCATTTTCTCTTTCCTGCCCACCTTTAAGAATCTGACACTTACCTAAACTGAAATGTCTATCAGCTAAGTTTAAAAACAAACAAATAAAATACAGTGACTACATCTAAGTGAGGCTTTGTTATCTCTCATCTTGATAGATCTGTGTCACTTGGCACCCAAAAACTTGTTTTCCTCTTCAAAAGACTTTCTGTGGCATCTTCTGTCTCTGCATGCCGCATCTCAATCTTAACCTCTCTTTCCTATTTCCTAGATACTGGACTCCTCAGCTTTCTCTCCTGGCCTCTTTTTTCTTCTCATTTTGCATGTCTTTCTTTGATGATATTGTCTGCTTTCATATTTCAATTGCCATTTATGAGCTAATGAGTTTGAACTAATATATTTTTCTGAGAGCTTATTGGACTTCAGATCTACTTACTGAACTTGGTGGAGACTAGGCATTCTGATGTATGACAATGACAGCTGCCATAGTCTTAACATGTTCAAGGTGAAATTTTCAGAGCTCTCTCTCTTCAGACCCAACTCTTTTCTATGTCACAAAGCATCTATGTGCAGTTTTTGTCTTCTCTCTCATCCTCCCCTCAGCAAATAATACCCATTAGTCTTTTCCCACTCGTTATCTTCTCGCTCTGTGTGTTTGTTCACATTCACATTGACACCATCTTGATTTAGATCTTACCCTCAAGGACCACAAAAATTCTTTCTCGGGTTCCAGGAATGTCCTGCTCCTAACATTAAATCCACTCCCCGCCACAGTGTCCATCACGAGATTCTTTCCAGACAGCCAATATGATTTGGTCACTTTTCTACTCAAAAACCAGCCATAGTGACTAAAATATCAGGAGAAAGATCCACACCCAGTTGTTTAGGTCTCTGGTTTCTCGATTACTTAGGAAGTGACATGCCATTCTGAGTTTGAGTTTGAGAGGGTTTCTTTCGATATTTTTTGCAAGGCACTATAGTTTTGTAAGAAGACAAAAGTAAAATGTTAAAAAGTCAGAGTCAAAAAGCAGGCCCTCGGTGGCCGGAGGGATGGATCAACACTTGTTGGTCTTATAGAGTACCCTAGTTCAGTCCCCAGCCCCCACATGGCAGGTGATGACCATCTGTAACTCTAGTCCCAGGACAACCGATGCTCTCTCCTGACCTCCACAGACATACATGCAAGCAAATCATACATGTAAAATAAAATAAATAATTCTTTTAAAAAAAGATTTTAACATATCTTCAACAAATCAGTCACTTTTTACTATAAAACTGCTCTACTTTGACCTTTAAGGATCTGAAACACTGATATAATGTTCTTCCCACAAATGTAAGTCAAAAACCTCAAAAGTAGCAAACTATGTTTGATTGCCAGAGCTCCCTCTCTCCCTTTGTTCCCTCCCCAACATGTGGGTGAAGGTGGGGATGGGTATGTATGATTCCTTTAACAATTAAAAAATAAAATAAACTTGTATAATCCAAGAAAATTATTAAATCATACAAGGTCAAGGTGATTCGGTGATTCAAGCAACACACAGCACCATGGTATAGCTCCTACTGAATGCCAGGCCAAGATTAACAAGCAATCTCAACCATACAAAATGTTAAGACTTACTCTTTCCTTCAGTTTTTAATCAGCAGAGCGTGCTTCTCACCAGACTACGACCCTGACCCTCCTGTAAGATGAAGCCAGTGGTGTCCCAAGTAGGCAAATCCATTCCTGGCCCTCTTCCCCCCCTGCTCTCTCCTAGATCTGATGACCGAAGTGATCAATTTCTGCATGGTAATTTCTGCCTGAGAATTAAAACAACTAGTCTTCTCATGACGAATGCCATTCCTGGAGCCTCCTGGTCTGCTGACTAATGAGCTACTATCATGTCCCAATGAACTGAAGCCACCACCGGCTGTGCCAGACCCTAGAGGGGAATAGCAGGCCTGCAAGAGAAGGGGGTTCACAGAAACCAATAGGGGGAAAAAGATAGTGACAGAGCAGCAGGAACACAAACAGAAGGACTGTCATTACTAAACCCAGGACATCTGGTTGCAGAGGGTCAGTGAAGCCAGTGAGAAGACCTGGAAACTTGAAGGAACTGGAAACTTGCCCTGTGTCCTAAACGCTGGCCTGTGAGGTCATCATACCCAAGGTTTTCCCCTATCTTTCAGGAATATTCCATCCCTGACACTAAGAGTAAGCCCTGAGCTCAGAGCCCTGCTTCAAGCCTCCTCCCAGCTGCTCTGCACCTCAGCTTTCCTGCTAGAGCCTGCTCTGCCAGCACACACACCCACCAGTGGCCTGGGGCTCCAGAGTAGAAGCATTAATGTGCACAATCCTCCTAAGTCCATCCTCTCTTGAACTCCCTGACCCTTTTCTGCAAACCCTGCTGGGCACCAAAGGCCAATTCTTATCACCCTCGGAGTCGGGGGCGGGGGTACACCCTCCCTCCCCTAGCATTCTACCCCTGCCCTGCTCTCCAGGAAGAGCAACGGATTATGTAATCTTAACTGAGTTTTCTGAAGCTTGTCTGAACAACAGCCTGGGCACACTCAGATAGTGGAAGTGATCTCCCAGTAAAATAAATTCATGGGGCCACTTAAGAGAGTAGCTGCAGGGGCCTGGCAGGGCGCCGGCATGTCCTGCTGCCAGGAGCTACTTTCTCTTTAATCTCCTTTCTATGCCACTTTCTCTTCATTTCAGGTTACTGCTCCCAGGGTTTCTGAAACAGGTGACTCCAGCCATGCTAATAAAGCAAGGTGTCATAGCATCTCCTGTGACTTCAGGTGTCAAACTGAAGAGAAGAGGGAAAACGCTTTTAAATGACCACATCCTCTCAGTAACATTCCAGGGGAGAGACTGCTTATCTTGATTCTAATTTCTCAGTCTCCTTTCATCTCTCCTTCTAAAAACACAGCTCAGAGAAAGATCGCCCATGAAGAACTTATCAGAAAAGACATTGCTAGCATTTAGTGGTTCTTGATCCAACCCTGGAGCACAGGAAGATTAACGGGAAGGACTTGCAGGGTGGGGGAGGTGGGCAACAATAGAGCTTGATGGGAATACACATTAAACTTTGGAAGCAAAACACAGCCGCGGGTTCTAAGCACAGGCTTGAACGAATTCAAACTTTTAAAGTCACATGAGTAAAAGCAGGACCTCGAGTTCACCTCCAGGTTCCCTCTGAAGCAGGCTAATCATGTGAAATATGTGTGTGACACACAAGGGGCCAGTGGTTACATTACCTGTCAAATTCCATTGTTTCAGTCTCTTCAGAAGCTTTGGTTCTGAAGAGGTGGGTCATTCTTGCCTAGCCTTAAACCTGTGGCTTTAATTATCTCTTCTCCAATATGATGATACTTCGTTTTACATACAAGTCAGAGATCCAGTGCCCTCAGTGTTGGCCAGGGCTGCACATCGTGTATGACTCAGGAATGATCTGTCAGTAATGGCAGTACTAGGTAGGCCCACAGCTCTTCTTCTCATTTGCTACCCATCACTCTAGCATCTTCCCAAGTCAAGCTTCTCGACCAGAATCCCTGCTGGCATTGATGAGTCTGGAGTCTGGTGTTGAGGGAAGGTCTAATATTGTTTCTGATACATTGAATTCAATGCTGAGATCTGGTTACCGCCCCTTCTGAGGCATTCTCTTGATTGGTTAATAAAAGTCACTTATGGCCAATTAGCTGGGCAGAAAGAATATAGGAAGGCGGGACTTCCTAAGATCAGAACAGGAACTCTGGGCACAAACAGAGACTCTCTCTCTTTCTGCCAGGAGACACAGAAGGAGACAGACATCTGGAGAATGCTGAAAGGTAATCGCAGGCACATGGTGGTTTGGGATTAGGTGATCTGGGTTAACATAGAGTAGCTAATTGAGAGTCTGCCCAGCTAAGGGCTAAGCGTTAAAACATTAAAAGGTCTTGGTGTGTTTAATTATTGGGGAAAAGACTGTGGTGGCTTATAGGCCCTCAGTCCAAGCAGTCCTAGGCCTTCGGACTTCCAGATTTCCTGACTCCCCTCGAACCCAGGCGAATCTCCCACCAAGCCGCCGGTAATTCTACCAGCCTAATATAGCAACTTATATTAATTAACAGAGTTTAGGTTATAGGTGGTATAGGCTACCCTTGGTCCCAGGGCTCTTTCTCCAGGATAAGTTAGGCAACCGGTTAAGGCACTTGGGCCAGGCCACCTGCTCCTCTGCCAAGCCACTGGCTGCTATGCCATGCTAATCTTACAGTTTATACTTACTAATAACTACATTAATTAATTTATTTGCAGTTTCAGGTGACGTGCAACATGGTAAGGCATTATGGGTAATTTTATTTTCAAAACTATAGAGAAAACTGCAGATTTTGAAACTATGATGCCAGTTGTTGACAATATGGCAATGTTTACTGCTGACCTCTATACTGTTTTTCAATCAGACTGGATGTTTTACGCTGTTTATTTTTTTTTCTCTTATTGGTTTGTCATAAGGAAGATGTTTGTTACACAATTAAAAAGTATGGAAATGCAGATTGAGGAGCTTAAGAAAATTCTGACAGGGCAGGTGACTGCAACTGAGAAAATGCCAAGTTCTTTTCTAGCTAGGTCTCCATGGCTGCCCAGTAGAAAACCAGGTAGGTAACGGTGCTAATGTGGAACCAAGTGCGCCCCCAGAGGAGCTGTGTGGGTACTGCACAATCATCATCAGCCTTTCCAGTTATGTTTCAAATTAGGCCTGATAATAATGATGGTCTGTTAGTTACTATGACAGTCTTGTTAGTTACTATGACAGTCTATCACAGTTATTTTCTAAGCTACTCAGAAATCAAGTTGCTAAGAGACAAGCAATATTTGCTTATCTAAATATAAAAGATAGATAGGGCATCTTCAAAAACCTCAAGAGATCTGCAGAATATGGCATTCAAAGATGTTTTCTTAACTTAAGATTTTTTGATATCGAGACATGTCAGCTCCTGACAGCACCCCCTATTCTACTCCAAGTAGAAGATGAGCATCGAAGAATCTCCAGTGGGAGATGATTGAATTGGTGGTAAGCCGTTCTCTTGGCAAGAAAAACCCCTTGCTTCAACTGTAGACAGACTTCTGTCCAAAAAGAACAAAACTTGGAAGCAGATAAGTCAACAGCCTAGCTCTGCCAAGACAGGGTAGGTAAGTCCTTCATAATTCCTGCTCTACAACCAAAGTCTGTCAGAGAAATGGGGCCAAATGGCTGAAGATTGATGCTGTAATGTATGGAGAGAAAATGGGAACTGTCCAGACAGCCACTGGTATGTCATTTTTTAGTTTTGGAAGCTGCAGGCCCTGCACTTCCTATATAATCAGATATATTTATCCCTCTCAGGTCTCTGAGGTGGTTGAAGAATAGATAGCTAGAGTCTCATAGTTAAATTTTGAGTTGTTTAGGAATCAAGAGGGTGTTCTGGATCTAAGAAGATATTTTTAAAATTATGAGGCAAGTTAATATGAAAGCTGAGTTAGATATAGAACTTTAAACTCATGGAGATGGTTAGATAGTAGAATGTTAAAGTCAGGTGCCAAATACATATGGACTGGACATTGGGAATGTATGCTAAGCCATATAACTCTTATAATTGTGGCCTATTTATTTCTGTTGTTTTGTATTGTATTTATAGTTATAAGAAAAAGAACCATTTTTTGAACTGAAAGGGAGAGCTGTTGAGGGGAAAAAAGAAATACCTTAAACTAAAAAAAATAAAAGTAAGGGAAGAGGATGGGGGGGTTGAGGGGGAGGAGGGTGGAAGGGTGTGACTGGAGGGGGGAGTAGGGAGGGGATTGTGACTGAGATGTAACTTGAAGAAATAAAAAATAAATTATTAAAAAAAAATAATGATGGTCAACTCCATCAGGAATTAACATGCCATCCAATAGACATTTTGGATTTAAAAAGATTTAAGGAGTCTATTGTCTCTTATGGAATGCACTCATCATTCATTAAACAGATGTTAAATAATTAAGGTATACAAAATAGAATCATTCCCCAAGATTGGAAGGGACTGATATCAGCTGTGCTAGAAGGTAGCCAGCAATTACAATGGTTGTCATGGTGGAGACATGAAGCCCAAAATTAGAGCAACAAAATATGGCAAGGGGAATAAATGTCACAATCCACCAAATGCTTGGTGAGGGACCTTATACTGGCATACGGTTACAGCCTCAATTTGAAGATGTTGTGATAGAACAATGTCATGTTACAGCTTTGAGAGCCTGAGATATGATTGCTGAGGCTGGAAAAAGGTTTACTTCATTTACCAAGATAATACAAGGTCCTCAGGAAACCTTCTCAGACTTTTTAGGGAGATTGACCAGCTGTGGAGAGAGATGTAGATAATCCTGATGTCAGACAGGACTTGATAAATGCCTTGGCATATGAAAATGCAAATGCTGAATGTCAAAGGGCAATTAGGCCATTGAAAGCTTGAGGAGCCCCAGTAGATGAATGGATAAGAGAAACAGCTGATATTGATTTTCAGGAGCATCAGACTAATCTCATAGCACAAGCAGTTGCTAGGGGGTCTTAATGAGTGCTTTAAAAATGGTGAGCTTGGTAATTTCCCAAGATACCATAAGGCTGAATTCTCCAGAACTCGAAATGATAGGTGCCTGGACTCTGCAGAACATGGTCGTAGAAAGGAACAAACGGCTTTTAATGGCAATAGAAGGTTAAGGTCTCCAGGATTTTGTACTCATTGTGGAAAAGTTAAACAGTGGTCCTGGGATTGGAGAGCTGAAACGGATGTCAGAGGTAACCCCTCTCCAGGAAACGAGGGGAGGGTCCTACCAGTTCAGGCCCCCCAAAACAATGTGAACCATCATCCATCATCCAACCAGAGGGAAACAAACAAGCAGGAAGATCAAAATTAACTATTGCTGATCTTTTACAGGCTACTGAAGGTGTTACGGTTTTAGATTTGGCCACAGATGAATCTAAAACATTATCCAAAACAGATTAATGTTATATGTTAACCACTGGTATTTATGGTCCTTTACCATCAGGGACAATAGGATTAATATTTGGAAAAAATGGATTAACTTGTTAAGGATTCTTTATTCATCCAGGTATTATAGATGGAGACTTCAAGGAAGAAATTAAAATTATGACATCCATATGGAAACAGATGACAATTAATGCAGGAAATAAAATTGCCCAACTGCTGCTGTTTCCTTACACCAAGGGCAAGGTTGTTCCAATAGACAGAACAAGAGCAGTTGAAAATACTGGGACACGTGTGTATTGGCAAACAATGGTGAGTGATAAGAGACCAAAATTAAAAATACAAATGAATGGTATTGAAATAGAAGGATTGCTTGACACAGGAGCAGATGTCACTGTCCTCTCACGGGAGTCTTGGAATCCAAACTGGCCACTTCAAAGGGTTCCTACATATTTTATAGGAATTGGTAAATTATCACATGTAAAACAAAGTGTACGATGGTTTAACTGTGTGGGACCAGAAGGGCAAACAGGGAAGTTGAGACCTTATGTGGCTGATGTACCCATAATTTTATGGGGAAGAGATCTCTTTTTTTTTTCAAGGTACAAACAAAATTTAATATATGAGACAGGAATAAGAAAAAGATTCAAACAATGACATTGCTTTCCACAGACTAAAGACATTAATATTATCATCTTTTTATGTGTCTTATATGTGTCACATATAAGTCATGGGTGCACATGCATGTGGAGGCCACAGGTTCATGTCAAGTGTTGTCTTCCATTGCTCTCCATTTTGTTTTGTTTTTTTTAATAATTTATTTTTTATTTCTTCAAGTTACATCTCAATCACAATCCCCTCCCTACTCCCCCCTCCAGTCCCACACTTCCCCCCTCCTCCCCCTCAACCCCCCCTTCCTTTTCCCTTTTTTTTTTTTTTTTTTTTTAGTTTAAGGTATTTCTTTTCCCCCCAACAGCTCTCCATTTCAGTCCAAAAAATGGTTCTTTTTCTTATAACTATAAATACAATACAAAACAATAGAAATAAATAGGCCACAATTATAAGAGTTATATGGCTTAGCATACATTCCCAATGTCCAGTCCATATGTATTTGGCACCTGACTTTAACATTCTACTATCTAACCATCTCCATGAGTTTAAAGTTCTATATCTAACTCAGCTTTCATACTAACATGCCTCATAATTTTAAAAATATCTTCTTAGATCCAGAACACCCTCTTGATTCCTAAACAACTCAAAGTTTAACTATGAGACTCTAGCTATCTATTCTTCAACCACCTCAGAGACCTGAAAGGGATAAATATATCTGATTATATAGGAAGTGCAGGGCCTGCAGCTTCCAAAACTAAGAAATGACATACCAGTGGCTGTCTGGACAGTTCCCATTTTCTCTTCATACATTACAGCATCAATCTTCAGCCATTTGGCCCCGTTTCTCTGACAGACATTGATTGTAGAGCAGGAATTATGAAGGACTTACCTACCCTGTCTTGGCAGAGCTAGGCTGTCGACTTATCTGGGGGAAGGGATCTCTTACAACAATGGGCTACTCAAATTAATATTCCTGCAATGCCAGAAATAACAAATGATGAAATGATGGATGCTTTTAAGGAAGGTATTGATTTGAGTACTCAACAACAATTGCAAGCTATGTCTAGTGTCCAAACACAGGACACCCCAGGTATTGAGTTTCCAAATTTGGACTAGGGGCCACTGCTGAAATTCCAACAGTGCTACCCTTGAAATGGCTATCAAATAGACCAGTGTGGCAAGAGCAGTGGCCCATAACTAAGGAAAAATTGGAGGCTCTTGAGCAATTGGTAAAAGAACAGCTGGAGGCTCGTCATATAGAAGAGTCATAGAATTCTCCTGTGTTTGTGTAAAAAAAAGAAATCAGGTAAGTGGAGATTGGTAACTGATTTAAGAGCTGTGAATAGAGTAATTCAACCTTTGGGTCCTTTGTAGTCTGGTATGCCTTTACCTTCTCTATTACCAAAGTCATGGCCTTTAATAGTAATTGATTTAAAAGACTGCTTTTTCTCAATTCCATTGCATAAGAATGATTAAGAAAGGTTTGCTTTCTCTGTACCTACTCTTAATAACAGCAGACCAATCAAGAAGTATCACTGCAATGTGCTTCCACAGGGAATGTTGAATAGTCCAACTCTGTGTCAATATTTTTTACAAAAACCATTAGAAATAATGTGTAAGCAGTTTCCTCGATCTATTATCTATCATTACATGGGTGATATTTTGTTGGCTGATTCTGATGTGGTTATTTTACGGAACTTATTTAAGGAAATGCAAAGAATTCTGCCACTATGGGGGTTAAAAATTGCTTCTGAAAAGATACAAAGAGGAGATTCAATCAACTATTTGGGTTATAAAATAAGTCAACAGAGAATAACATCGCAAAAGGTACAGATCCATAGAGACCAATTGAAAACTCTTAATAATTTTCAAAAATTAATGGGAGATATAAATTGGCTAAGGCCCACCCTTGGTTTAAGTACTTATGAGTTAAGTAAATTGTTTCAAACATTACAAGGGGATTCAAATTCAAATCCAAGATGTTTAACCGCTGAGGCAGAAAAGGAATTAATGTTGGTAGAACAAAGATTGCAAGATGCATACATAGATTGAATTGATCTCTAACTTAATTGTATTTTGGTCATTTTACCATCAACTCATTCTCCTACATGGCTTATGCAATAGAAAGATAGTATTATGGAATGGATTTTCTTACCACATAAACAAAGTAAAAAATTAAAGACATACATAGAAAAGATATCTGAATTAATTGTAAAAGGTAGAATAAGACTACGTCAATTATCAGGAATGGACCCGGCTGAAATAGTAGTGCCTCTTACTAATGCTGAGATTATGTCATACTAATGCTGAGATTATGTCATTGTGGGTAATCAATGAAGATTGGCAAAGAGCTTGCAATAATTATTTGGGAGAAATTAATAACAAATTTCCAAAAAGCAAATGTATACAATTTATAAAAAGAACTAATTGGATTCTTCCTCATATTGTAAAGGGAATGCCAATTCCTGATTCACCGACCTTCTATACTGATGCTAGCAAGATGGGAATGGCAGGTTATAAGACAGACAAAATCAGCAAGGTAATCAAGAGTCCATATACGGCAGTTCAAAAAGCAGAATTGTATGCAATCTTTATGGTGTTATTAGATTTTCCTGAGTCTCTTAACATAATTACTGATTCTCTATGCAGAAAGAGTTGTGTTGCATATAGAAACTGCTGAATTTATTCCTGATAACACAGAATTAACTACTTTATTTATACAATTGCAACAGGTCATCAGAAGTAGAAATAACCCATTATATATAACCCATATTCAATCTCATACAGGTTTGCCAGGTCCACTGGCACAAGGAAATGAGGAGATTGACCAATTACTCCTAGGAAATATGTTGGAAGCCTCAAAATTTTATCAGAAACATCATGTTAACAGTTTGGGTTTAAAGAAAAAAATTCTCTATTACCTGGCAACAAGTCAGGGAAATAATTTAAAAATGTCCTACTTGTTCTCTGGATAACCAAACTCCATTACCTGCTGGTAGTAACCCTAGAGGTACTAAAAAGAATGAAATCTGGCAAATTGATGTTTTTCATTTTGCAGAATTTGGAAAACAAAGGTACGTACATCATACCATTGATACATACTGAGGGTTTCAATGAGCAACTGCTTAAGTTCTGAAAAGGCTGATTGTGTTATTGCACATTTATTAGAAATAATGGCATGTATGAGTGTACCTGCACAAATTAAGACTGATAATGCTCCTGCATATGTATCTAATAAAATGAAGCAATTCTTTGCATATTATAACATAAAGCATGTTACTGGTATACTACACAATCCTACAGGACAAGCAATCATAGAAAGAGCTAATCGTACCTTAAAAGAGATGCTTTTTAAACAAAAGGGGAAATTAAAGAATCCCAGGGATAGATTACATAATGCTTTGCTAACTTTGAATTTCCTAAATGTTGGTGAAAAGGGTACCACTGCAGCTGAGAGACATTGGGTTATACAAAAACTGAGGAATTAAATCAACCAATATATTATAAGGATATGTTAACTTTAGAGTGAAACCTGCAATGGTTTTAAGATCGGGATGTGGTTATGCCTATGTGTCTACAAGGAATGAAAAACTGTGATTACCAACAAAACTTATAAAGATTAGATCTGACCAGGGAGAACCTCCCATTAGCTTAAATATGAATGTCTTTGCATGGTAAGAGTATTTTATTATCTGTATGGTTTTCATGATATTCCAATCTTTTATCAAGGATGGATAGAGTTTATGGTGTTCATGGTATTCCAATCTTTTATCCAGGATGGATAGAGTTTATGCCTTAAAATGGATTTACAAAGTTATTCTATGCCTTCCACTTGCTCAAAATTAGAGCAAAAATTTATTTTCAAAGCCAAGGACTGAATGACAATAGCAACAAGACAAATGGGCCAGAAGATTCAACCTAACATACTGCTTCAATCACGGTTTTCTTAAAAACTTTGTATGCAAATAATTTTTAAAAGCACTAGTCCAAAAATGATCGATCATACAGAGACTGGACAACAAAAGCTATAGGTAACTTTCCTGGGAATTGGCCAATATCTCATTTTTTGAAGGGTACCCGAAAATATTTAAACTCTATTCCCAAAAGATGGGATGGAAGTTTTGTGTGTCTGTTATGTTGTGTGTTGTGATTGTTTGTTGTGATCTACGATGAATGGATATATGATATGTGTTGTGAATTGGATTCATGGATTTTCTTCTTTCCCTCACTCTATTTTTTGTCTCTTTTATTATTAAAAACTTAAGATTATTTTGTTATATTAATAGATATTGATAGAAATTTAAGATTGTTTTTTATAAAGATATTGATAGAAAGTTAAGATTATTATGTTTTGTATACACTTAAAGATAAATTTTAGTTTCAAATTTTCAAGAATTCTTTTGAAAAATAAAAAATTGTTTTTCTTCTATTCTCCAAAAGACAATTTGCCCTAGGAAAGGTATTACATGCCATCTTTTTATGGCATGAATGGAGACTTACAAAGGTCTTTCTTCTGTTCAAAGAACAGAAAATATTTCTTCATTGATTTGTGCATCCTGCACATCCAAGGCATTTTGGTAATTGCAGAAATATATGTTACTTGTGAGAAATTATATATTTTCAGAACAACGGGACCTGAGTCCAAAGAAGACAAGTTACCCAAATGATCTAGCCTCATAGACTGCCTCAATAGCTGTTTCCTCCAAAATCTACACCAAGAACAACTTTAAACAGCTTGCTGAGATGGCCCAGCCTCAAAGACTGTTCCAGCCAGGACTTCAATAAAGCCCTGACCTTTCCTACCAAAGTCCAGCTTCAAACTACAAATTGCTCAGAACATTCAAATCGCTGAGCACATAGAGACTGGACAACAAATGTTACAATTTATTTGCTTAACCTTTTTTCTTTTTCATTTTATTTGGGCCCCTGAACAGGTTTTCTACATCCCAATTCAGCAGGAAGCAGTTTTAAGAGAGTGACGTCCCATTCCCAAAAAGTGGGGTGGATGATTCTTTGGTTATTTGATGGGTTATAGATGTCGTTTAGGGGGAATGGTTACAAATTGTTATATGGTCTTGTTAAGCAAAGTGTAGGAGGTTAGGCTCAGGGATTTATTTCTCTTTCTTTATTGTTCTTTCTCTCTTATATAGGGGGAGAAGACTTGAAAAGAAAAAAGAGAGGGAATATGGATATTTAGCATAGAATTGATAAGATAAAAGGGTAGATTATTGAATCGACTCCTATAGATCTTTGTATGTTGATACAGAATTAAGGCTATATTTTGACTAGGTATTGTACCTATGTAACTCTTAAATTTGCAATGTGAAGTTCTAGTCCTTTTGACAGTAACTATCACAAACTGCTTAGGATAATTAAGAAATACATGTTGATAGTCACTCAAACTTGTGATTTTATTAGGATAATTAAGTTAATTTCAGGGGTTCTAAGTTAATCAGATATTAATTTGTTAGAGACAAGCAACATTTGCTTACTCAATGGATATGGATAGATGGTCTTCAAAAACTTCAAGAGATCTGTAGAATATGGCATTTAAAGATATTTTTATTATTTAAAAAATTTTTTGACCTGAGACTGTCAGCTCCTAACAGTTCCCATTGGATTTGGAAGGAGATAATGAGCATCAAGAAATCTCCCATCAGGAGATAATTCCTACTGGGTAAAAATGCCCCTGCTCTCTCAACTAACTATATACAGCCCAAAGATGGACCAGAGCTCAATGCAGGTAAATTGATGGCCTGATTCTGCAAAGACAGAATGAGCAAATCTTATTTCCTGCTCCACAACTAAGTCTGTGAGACATGCTTGGCCAGAAGGTTGAAGATGATACTCCAATGTTATAGAAACTGGGGACTGTCTAGGCAGTCAGTTGTCTGTTATTTCATAGTTTTGGAAGTTGCTTGCTCTGCACTTCCTATCTATTCAGATATATTTATACTTCTCAGGTTTCTGATGTGATTGAAGACTACATAGTTATAGCATCACAGTAAATTTTAAATCATCTAGGAATTAAAAGGATGTTTTAAGGTTAAGATGGTTTAGTTAATAATGTAAGTTAGGATGGAAGTTGAATTAGGTATAGACATATGGACTGGATGGTGAGAATGTATGTCACACTTTTTAGCTTTCATAGTTGTTTTTATTGTATTTATTGTTATTGTTACTGTATTGTGTCTATTGTTATATTTATTGTTAATAAGAAAAGGAGCCTTTTACTAGACTTAAAGGGGGAGATGTTGAGGGAAGGTCTAATATTGTTTCTGATACATTGAATTCAATGCTGAGATCTGGTTACCGCCCCTTCTGAGGTATTTTCTTGATTGGTTAATAAAAGTCACTTATGGCCAATTAGCTGGGCAGAAAGAGTATAGGAAGGCAGGACTTCCTGAGATCAGAACAGGAACTCTGGGCACACACACAGAGACTCTTTCCGCCAGGAGACACAGAAGAAGACAGATATCTGGAGAATGCTGGAAGGTAATCGCAGGCACATGACGGTTTGGGATTAGGTGATCCGGGTTAACTTAGTGTAACTAATTGAGAGTCTGCCCAGCTAAGGGCTAAGTGTTAAAACATTAAAAGGTCTTGGTGTGTTTAATTATTGGGGAAAAGACTGCAGTGGCTTATAGGCCCTCAGTCCAAGCAGTCCCGGGCCATTGGACTTCCAGACTCTCAGACTCCCCTTGAGCCCAGGCGAATCTCCCGCCAAGCCGCCAGTAATTCTACCAGCCTAATATAGCAACTTATATTAATTAACAGAGTTTAGGTTATAGGTGGTGTAGGCCACCCTTGGTCCCAGGGCTCTTTCTCCAGGATAAGTTAGGCAACCGGTTAAGGCACTTGGGCCAGGCCACCTGCTCCTCTGCCAAACCGCCGGCTACTCCACCGGCCTAATATTACAGTTTATACTTACTAATAACTATGTTAATTAATTAATTTGCAGTTTCAGTCTGGCACCAATTCGAGAAAGGTATTCCCAGAAGACTGCATGGGCATAGGTGGACAAATAGAAGTTGGCTTCTTAAAGGTCCATATCTAGGTTAAAAAAAAAGAAAGAAAGAAAAAGAAAAAAAAATCCAACTCAGCCATCCTGACCACTCAAACCCAGACACGTGTGCTGATCCAAGGCCAGTAGCATTTTCAGTCACTAAAGGGAAAAGGAAAAGCCCAGTGGGTCTTCTAAACCAAATGTCGAGTGGTTCAAATGCCTGAGCCTACGAGGATAGAAATTAAACAGGACCCAGTGACATCATCTCATTAGCCAAGGTTCTAACCTACAGAGAAAATGCCCCTCCACAGGTCACAGTCAGAGACAGAACAGCTCACCCCTATATATAAAATGAGCTGTGGTCAGTGGCAAAGGGAACATGGTACAGGTTGAAAGAACATTCAAGGAAGTACCTAGAGATAAGAGAGAACCTCGTGGTCCTTGAGCTGAGAAATATTCACACAGCGCATTTAATTAGCAAGGACAAATGACCAAAGTGGAAGCATGGCTTCTTGCAACAACAGGGGTCATACCGGACTCAGTTGTTGTTCAATGGCATTGTTCACAACCATATCTTCCAGGCACGCACAAAGCCAAGGAGTACTGAATCTAACATCATGCAGAAGGGTCCACTGGACATCCCCACACCAAGGATGGACATGTGTGAAGACAACTCACTAACACAGTGTGCACGCTCTGAAATCCAGATGCTCAGCCCCTGACCTAGGGGACGTGCACATCTGTGACAGACACAATCTTGCTGCTTTGAGACACTGACCAATTAAAGAGTAGAACAGAAATAAAGGCCTTTTCATCTCTCTGCCTCTAACTCCTTGCCTACCTAGGTAAGCCAGCCCTGCCAACAGCAAGAAACGGTGTAAAATCAGTATATTCACTGAACACCTGTCAGAGCCCCTTTGCTAGCTGCTTTCAGCTGTGCTGACAGCCCCAAGAACACTGAGAAGTAAATTGTGTCACTCTTGTTTTACAGATCGGAAAGTCAGGGTTCAAAGAAGTTAAGCTCTTACATCTTGTAAATGCCAGGGTCCATTCAGTCCATTTGAAACCAGTTTTTCCTATGACACTATATTACACACCTTGTTCCTGGCTCTGGGACCCCCTTCCATCACTCTCCAGTTGCAACCTTACCCAGTTCACTTCCTCTTCCTATGAAGCATCCACTTCCATTTGATCTTCCAATGAGGGGAGGAGCAAAATTAAGTGGTTGTCACCAAGACATACAGTTGAGGCCAATGTCAGAAATGGCTCCTCGACAGGAATGAAGGAATGAAGAGATAAGAGAAAATCCCATGGTCCTTGAGCTGAATGAAGACAGGAATAAACAGTTAGATCACTGTTCAAAGAGAGCTGGAGCTTGGAATATTTTTCTGTTGCTGTGATAAAACACCATGACTGTGGCTGCAGAGATGGCTCAGAGTTTTAAGCACTCTTTCACTTGCAGAGGACCAGGGTTCAAATCTCAACACCCACATGGTGGCTCACAACCATCTATAACTTCAGTTCCAAAAAAAGCAATGCCTTCTTCTGACCCAGTGGTTCTCAATCTTCCTAATGTGACCCTTTAATACAGTTCCTCATGGTGTACTGACCCCCAACAATAAAATTATTTTCGTTGCTACTTCACAACTGTAATTTTGCTACTATTACGAATTGTAATATAAATATCTGTGTTTTTGGATGGTCTTGAGCAATCCCTGTGAAAGAATTATTCAACTCCCCAAAAGGGTTGTACCCCACACCTTGAGAACTGCTGTTTTGACGTTTATGGGCACCAGACATGCATGTATTGCATATCCATATATGCAGGCAAAATATTCATAGACATAAAATGATGATAAAGCAAATCTAAAAAAAAATTAAATCATCATGGCCAAAGCCATTTGCAGAAGGAAAGGATTATTTGGGGGCCTGTGGTTCTAGAAGAATAAAATCCCATCACCATCATGGCAAGGAGCATGGTAATAGTCAGGTAGGAATGGTACTGGAGCAGCAGCTGAAAGCTCACATCTCAAACCAACCGTAAGAAGGAAGCAAGAGCTTGAGGCTTTTGAAACCTCAAAGCCAGCTTCCTACGACATGCTTCCCGCAGCAATGCCACATCTACTAATCCTCCCCAAACAGCCTCCAACTGGCAAGCAAGTATTAAAGTGTCCAAGACTTATAGGGGAGAACTCCTTCAAACCACAAGGCTACTCCCAAGACTATCCAGCAAGCAAGAGGAAAAGGGACAGTACTCCACACTTGGTAGGAATTGTGGACTAGAAGAGCCCATAGGTCAATGCGGGGCTTGACATGGTCAGAATTAACAGGAAAACCAAATCTGAAGCTGATGTCCATTGGCCAAGTCCAGAGTCCCTCAAGCTTCCTTTTTTTTCAAGCAGAAATTTTTAGCACTGTGTGCTCTTCTGTTCCCATTCTGGAAGCGAGAAACAGATAGCGTCAATTTAGCACATCTCTCCCAAAGACAGAAAAATCCCCACCTTTACAAGGCAGCTTTAGGGGCACTGGGAATTGCATTGCTGATCCCAAAACATCCACCACCACCTTCTCACTGTGATGTCTTCATCTGAGGAACAGAACAGAATGAGCTTGTTATCCACTTAACTTCACCTGCATCAGCACCAGCCACTCTCTCCTTTTCATTAAATAAAAACTACAGTGGTATACGTGACTACAGAGACCTTAAGAGGCACAAAACCCAACTGGAGGAGAAGTAGTGTGTGAGCATACGCTCATGTGCAGACACATAGAGAGAGAAAGAGAGAGAGAGAGAGAGAGAGAGAGAGAGAGAGAGAGAGGGAGAGAGAGAGAGAGAGGGGGAGAGAGAGAGAGCACAGCACAGCGCATGAGCACAAGCTGAGAGCAAGCCAGCAGCCAGTTTGCAGGCCAGAGCTGTCAATACTATTCCTGGCTGTCAGGCTTTTTCTCTGTGATGTTGGATAAATGCCTAAGTCTTTCTGTACTTTCGTTCATTCATGAACAGTATGTCTAATCCCTGTCTCATAAGAATGCTATGAAAATTAATGAGCATATAAAAACCCTAAACAAAACTGATGTAAAAGCCCTTCGTATACCCGAGAGATGCGATAAACACCAGGTGATCTAATTTAAAATACAGATGTGTGTTTCCGTTTCCATGAGAGAACATTCAGCCTTACCAAGCCGTGATTATTTGAGTATTTTTAAAGGATTCTAAGCTGGAAACAAGACATCCTACATGTGTAAAAAAAAAATTATGTTAATGCTTGGTTTAACATTTAAATATCAATAACCTTTACTGAGGTCCCACAATGTGCTAGGCACTATGCTAAGCCTTTTTTTTAAAAAACTTCATTTATTCTGTAGTAGCCAGTTTGGGGGCTTCTTCCTAGCACTCATTTTACACATATAAAAGCTAAAAAATAAAAAAAAAGCTAAAAAATCTAATTCTGAGAAATAAAATAACCAGCTGGAAGCTATAAAGATAGTTACTAGTGGAGATCAGGTCACATCTCTGGACTGCCTAGCTTCTCACTTCTGTTAAACCGTACTGCCTCCTTCAACAAAGATGTAGAGCCCACGCATATGTAATGAATGTAGAATATCAAACACGAGAAACAAACTAAAAATTACCCTTGATAGAGAAGCTAAGAGAGAAGATTTAACAGAACTTCTAAGTGCTCACTAGTTCTAAGGACAATATATGTAATAAATTACCCATGAAATTAGCAAACAATAGGAAAACAGCATGCAATAGAGAAAACCTTTTTACTGGCATTTCCTTTGCCTGAGTTCATTTTTAATCATAATGGAGATTTCTCAGAGCTCAGAGCTTTGTGGTCCTCATATAGATAAGGGTTTCTGTCAACTGGGACCAAGTCTCTACTAGCCCTAATAACTGTACAGAAAGCAAGTCACTCTCATTGCCACAAAATCTAGTAGTTCTAAATGGCATTGATGACAGCCAGTCAATCACCAGACACTAAAACAGTCGTTCTCTTCAGCTACCAAGTCCCACAACTCCGCAAAGGCACTTGGGAAGCAAACATATATTGTAATTCATTGGCAAAAAAATAGCATGCTGCATTCTCTCCCTGTATCTAACTTATTGTTAAGGCTGGAGAAAGACTTGAAGTGCTTCTACTTTGACGCCAAGCTGTTCTCCCCACTGCCTGACAGTGGAGCGATCTGTGATTAACACACCAACCTCCAAAGGGAGCAATTGGCTGCGGGCCCCAGGGTGGGTTGCTGACCCCCAGCTTCCTCCAGCCCACATGGTGTACACCTGTTTCCTCTTTCTCAGCCAGGCAGCTCTCAAGACACTGCCTCCAACCTAGAGGCAGGGAATAACTCGATCCTTCCGCCACGCCCCACCCCCCGAGCTGGATTTGTCAGCCTTTCAGGATGAAGCCGAAGTCTCCATTTGCTGCTGCAGAGCGAAGTCTGAGACCACTGGGATGTCTCCAAGCCACCTGCAGACTCCATCTCTGGTCACAATCAGGAAACATGTGGTGTGGGAGGAGAGGGGAGGGCATATTATCCTCCCTAGAAAGGGACTGGGGGAGAGTTTAAAAACAAGAACACAAGCATCTGTACTGCCACATACACCTGCCTGACTTTATGATTGTTATTTGAAGCCAGCCGTTGCCCACCTCATGGGAAGATTTCAGAGGTCTGAAGAAATCCTGTCCTACCTGGCCTCTCTACAAACCCAGATTGCCATCTCTGTTCATTGGGTTCCAGTTTTTATTATCATTTGGCGGTGGCACAGGCTGGGATGGCATGGACTGAGAGATACCTAAGGCAGGGATGGGTTCCTGGGGTTAGAACTGGAGCAGGCTTCAGTGAGGATGTCACCACAAGCAGAACACATTCAACAATGGAGACCACACCATGGCTATCGGACATTCACAATATTCTGTGCCCCTGGGTCAGGGTCCCTCCTGCAAACCATGGGACCCAAACCCAGAAGGGAAATGGCTTCAGCAACCAAGCCTCACTCCCAATGTCTGCTGTTTCACACTGGCCCTTTATTTCGCTTTTTGTTTTTAATTTCATTTTATTTTGTTGTGGCTTTGTTTCCTGGCTTTTTCCACTTCAGTGTTGACTCAACTTGTATCCTTTTCAACCTTCCTGTTTAATATCTGGCCCTTCTTTTCTAGCTTGGACTAAATAGATGGGAACTGCTCTGAGGACTGGGGAGATATCATACAAGGGCTTGTTCTTAGTGCAAGGCTGAATCCCAGCTCTGAAGAAATTGCTAGTAACTCTTCAGTCTTTAAGTTCCTCTCTGCAAAAGGAGGTCACTCATGTCAGCCACACAAGGTAATTGCGAAGATCAGGCAGCAAAAATTTATGAGGAGCAGCGGCTGTTAGGATCTAGAGAGCCATCACCCTCATCTCTGTCTCTTTTTAACCTCAAGGCCTTTGAGTAGCTGTCCCAGCACAAGTGAGCCTCAGCATTCAGACATGGCTTGATGGGTACAATAGTGTACTATGAAATGTTGTCCAAAGGTTCTCATGTTCCAGCAATTGGTTCCCAGATGGTGGTTGGTTTGGAAGTTTGTAGAATCTTTAAGAGAAAGAGCCTCAATGGAAAAAGTAAGTCACTGGGCCGGGAGGTGGGGGGGGGGTTGAGGTTTTATGTCCCAGCTCTGCCTCCTGTCCACTCTCTGCCTGCCAATTGCTTATGGTCACCTCAGACTCATACTGTCATGCCCTCCCCACTGTGGTAAACTATATCCTTTCTAGAACCATGAGCTTCCTTCCTGACACTGCTTGTGTCACATATTGTCACAGTGACATGAAAGGTAACTGGCACAGAGGATAGGACAAGGACAAGAACCAGGTAATGACAGGGAAAAGGCAAATGACCTCAGACCTAAGGGTTATAGACATGCTAACAGCAGACAAAGCCAGAGACTAGTTCTACAAAATGCTCTTGTTGTGGCATGAGAGTAAGGAGACAGTGTTTGAATCTTATGACAGCTTCTAGCAAAAGATCTAGATGACCTAGTAAAGGAGCCATTGGATATGCCCATGAGGGACTGTCTAGATTGGCCTTGCCTCTGGGCCTGCCTGTGGGGGATGTTCTTGAATAGATCTATCAAGGTAGAGAGCTTTATCCCGTATGTGGGTAACACCATTTCAGGAATCACATGCAAAAATAATTGAGCAAGCCGGGCGGTGGTGGCGCACGCCTTTAATCCCAGCACTTGGGAGGCAGAGGCAGGTGGATCTCTGTGAGTTCAAGGCCAGCCTGGTCTACAAAGCGAGTCCAGGACAGCCAGGGCTACACAAAAAAACCCTGTCTCGAAAAACAAAAAAAAATAAAAAATAAAAAATAATTGAACAGTGTTCCTTCATCCTTCTCTTCTTCCTGACTGCAGGCCCAATGTGACCGCTGCCTTAAGTTCCTGCTGCCTTGGTTTCCTACCATAAGGGGCTGTGTGAACCAAAATAAACCCTTCCTCACTTTGTCAGATTTGGTGGCACAGCATTGGTACAAGTGACTGTGACAGACCTTGGTCATGTACTGTGCTGACATTTTGATTGTTTGGGGAGTCTAAAAATTAAAAGCAAAAGGCTGGGCAGAACATACTTGTCTTAGAACATTTTTCTTGGAATAACAGAATACCATCAACTAATTTATAAAGAATGAATGTGTATTCTGCTCACAATTCCGTAAGAGTACAAGGTCAAGGGGCCACACTTGGTCACAGCCTTCTCACTGGTAGGGACTCAACAATGTTCCAATGAGGTTCAGACCATCAGAGAGAACGATAAAGCATCCTCATCAGAAAGACTTGGCATTTATTTTAAAAGTTATTTATTGGTAACTCAATAATTCATAAGAGGCTAACCCAATCACCCTGTAAAGGTCTGAAGCAGGGTCCTGCCTCTTAATATGTAACAATGCAGATTGAATTTCAGAGTGATAGTTGGGATATCTAAACTATAACAAGATTTTTACATAATATGCAAGAAACATAATAGTACATTCTCCCTTCATAGGTAAGCCTTACTCCAAATGGGTTCCCTTTCCCTTCTGAAGAACAGAATTTTGAAAGCATGCAAGCAGTGGACTCTGGAAGGGAGAGAGGAGATGAGAACCAGGAAACAGGAACAGCTCAGAAGAGAGCATAGCTCTAAAGATAACTGCCGAGTTCTCAGCTCTTGGTAGTTTTCCAAAGAACAGTAAGTGTCTTTACCAGACAGTATATATCTCCTCCATCCCCAGTCCACAGATTCTATAAGGGTGAACAAATAAATATGGCGATTAAAATTTCTTTTAGACCTTTAAGACATTCTGTCACCCCAACACTGTTCTTTACATCTGCCCAGTATCAGGACTACACTCCACAAACCCAGACACAGATATCAACACATGGAAGAAGCATTGGGCAGCCTGTTCCACAGAGCTCCCTCTTAAGCATCCCTTAGTGCCTTCGCTTTTTCTCTCCCTAGCTTCACAACCCAACTCCTAGGAACCAGATAGAGTGGCTGGAAACAAAGGGGCTAGAGCCTCATTCTTTGACAATATGAATTCTCCCAGTCTTAAGAATTTGGATAGGGTATGTGTCCCTTCTGGACCTTGAGATCCCACATATAAAATAAGAAATGGCAGTTCCTATTTCATAAAATTCTCACAAAACTTAACGTGTGCTGGGTAGCTTTATGTCATCTTCACAAAAGCTAGAGTCATCAGAGAGGAAGGAACCTCAATTGGGAAAATGACTCCCTAAGATAGAGCTGTAGGCAAGTCAGTAGGGCGTTTTTTTAAATTAGTAATTGATGAGTGATGCCATCCCTGGACTGGTGGTCCTGGGTTCTATAAGAAAGCAGGCTGAGCAAGCCATGGGGAGCAAGCCAGTAAGCAGCACCCCGCCATGGCCTCTGCATCAGCTCCTGCCTCCAGGTTCCTGCCTTGCTTGAGTTTCTGTCCTAACTGCCTTTCATGATGAACTGCAGATGTGGAAAAATAAAGTGAAAAGCATAAATCCTTTCTGTCCCAAATAGTTTTGGTCATGGTGTTTCTTAATAGAAATAGTAACCCTAACTAAGACATAACATAAACCATGCAGAAGGCCTATTCAGATAATAAACTCTCCATGGTCTGCCTACGCACTTTAGAGTCTTTGCATTAGGTTATTAAACCCATCTACCTACAAGATGGGTAAGTCTACATGCCAGTTCAACTACTAATTTACAAAGAGACTATCTCCACTAGTTTGCTACTCCTATCCTACCTTCTCCTAGGCAAGAGACACTGGCTCCCTGCAGAAGAGATGTGATCAGCCAGCCAGGCTAATATCAGGAAATTTTTCAGAAAGGAAACTTAAAGAGCAGATGGCAGACAACACCAAGCCTCAACTTTCCTTGGCTATCGTTTCATGGGGCGTAAATGGGGAAAGCCACTGGTCTCTATGATAGTTAATCTTTGTTGTAGACTTGATTAGATTGAGTGACACCTAGGAGAAAGAAAGTATCCTTATAGGAGTCTATGAGGGTGTTTCCAGAGAGGGAAGGTGTACACAGCAGCAACTGAAGGTGAAAGAACCTCCATGAATACAGACTGTACAGTCAAGTAGGATGGATGCCTGGGTGGAAGAAGAAGGAAGAAACTAGCTGACATATGCAAGCTCCACTCTTCTTTAAAAACTCCCTATCACTGCCATGGCCCAGGGACTTCAGACTTAGAGTTAGCTTCCAGGGAGTTTCCAGACCCTTGACTTCAGACAAGAACTAATTCGTTGGTCGCCTTGTTCTGTAGTTTCCAGCTTCTTGGACTGAACAGTTACCAGGTCCTCTGGCTCTCTACATGCAGGATAACCCATCTTCTTCAATCAAGTAAAACAATCAAATAAATAGTGTGTGTGCATGTGTGTGTGTGTGTGTGTGTGTGTGTGTGTGGTTGTGTGTGAATCCCATATGTATGAAATCTGATGGAAGCTATCAACTCCCTTGGAGTTCAAACCCTAGGTTAAGACACCCTAGACTGTATGATTTTTAAAATAAGTATTTACAAGTCAACATCCAGTTAGACAAGCACCATTTGTTGAAGATACTTTCCTTTTTCTATTGTATGGTTTTGGCTTCTTTGTCAAAAATTAAGTGATCATAGGTGTGTGGGTTCATTTCTGGGTCTTCAATTCGATTCCATTGATCCACTGGTCTGTTTCTGTACCAGTACCATGCTGTTTTTATTACTATTGTAGTACAGCTTGAAATCTGGGATGGTGATGCCTCCAGATGTTTTTTTTTTTTATTGTACAGTATTGATTTAGCTATTCTAGGGTTTTTTTATTCCATATGAAGTTGAGAATTGTTTTTTCCAGGTCTATAAAGAATTGTGGTAGTATTTAACCCTAATACTATGTAAAGACAATTTAAAAATAAAATAATATTAAAACATGTGATAAGTGACATCCACCTGTTATGGACTATTATGTAGACAACTTCAAATTTTGAATCACCTCTTTTATTGGTAGCAAATTGCATCTTCCCCACAGAAATACCAACTCTGTGCTGCTTTCTTTCTATTCATGGAAAGAGGCTCTCAGAACCTGTGATAGTATAATGGCCAGCAACCTTTTGATCATTTAGTGCCTGATGGGTCCATGGGGGCAGGGTTTATAGGTATATGCTCATGTGTATGGTATACATGTGTGTTTGCATGTATATACGTACATGTGCACATGTATGTGTGTACATGTTAAAACAGAGATTGATTTCAAATCTCTTGCTTAATTACTCTTCCCTTTACGTCCTGAGACAGGAACTTTCACTGAGCCTGGGACCCACCAATTCAGCTAGACTGGTTGTCTAATAAGCTCCAGGACCCATCTATCTTCACCTCTACACACACACACACACACACACACACACACACACACACACACACACA
>CAJQZJ010032201.1:1117956-1148525 GCA_907164525.1 Lophiomys imhausi | reverse complement strand
ACACACACACACACACACACACACACACACACACACACACACACACACACATACATACACATATATCTCTGGGATTATACATATGCACCTCCATATCCAGCTTTTGCATGGATCCTTACACTAGTGTGGCAGGGTTTTACTCACTGGACCATCTCCTGAGCCCATCCTAGTGTTGAGTATATATTAATATATTTGAGGAACACTGTAAGCTAAAGTAGTGAGACGATCAGAAGACAACTGAAAACTTTCAGAGAAGCCAACATCTGACCTGAGTTTTGAGAAGGTTTGAGATGTACATAGAACAGAACGAGGAGCCCATTCCAGAAACATGAAGAGACTCAGAGTGGCACAACATGAGAGTGTTAAGTGAACAGTCAGGGAACCTGACTGACCATGCAGATCTGTACTAAAGACAGTGAGCATTGAGCATACAGTGGTCAGGGTAAGAACATTCTAGAATCTAGATTTTGCACCCAGACAGAGAACCAAGAACCAACCTCACCCTAATTAGGATAGACTTTCCACTTAATGTTTCCACCAATCTTACCACACTATATCATTCTAACCTACCAGGGTGAAATGAGAAAGCAAAGAATAAAAATAAAAAATGCAAGTAGACTCTAAATAAAGCTCATCACAGAGTTCAGAAGTGGTGCTTCTGTCCTGACTAAGTCACTCAGCATCTCTGAACCCCAGTGCTCGGCCTAACTCTTAGAAGTACATGCTACTAAGAAAATATGTTTGGGGACCTGATTTTCTCCTAAAATTTTTAAGAGAATTTTTCAAGTGCTTGGAGAATAATGTCATGTGGTCATACTGATGGAAACATAGAAATGAAAGACTAGCTGTTCATTTAGAATCAGGCCAATTCTCTACCATGAGCCAAAGCCCAGACCCCTTAACTGGCATTCAAGATTCTTCCCAGACTGGTCTCCTTAAGAGATCAACTCAAAAATCATTTTAATGTTATGCAGCTGGTCTCCTGATGGTCGATGATGCTTTAGTCTGGGTTTTTCCTTAGGGTCAGAGCCAATTCTATCAGCCACTTCATTCCATCCTTAGCTCAGAATGGTTGATGGGAATGCATTCCTACCAGGGACATCTCCAGATTTGGCTGGGTGCTGAGTTGTTGGCACAATCAACATGAACTGAAAAAGAGTGAAATATTGCTAGGTGGAGCCGTGTCCTCTGTGTTTTTTCTTATTTCCATCCAAATGGCTCAAGATCGAAAAAGGAGAGGCAAAAAGAGAAAAAAAAAACAGTAAGGAAAGAAAACGCTGAAAAGGGAAAGGGGCAAAGAAAAAAGAACAATGATGAGGTGAAGAAAAACATAAAACCAAAGTGTTGAATAAAGACTTATTGGTAGCTTACCAAATAAATAGGACTTAGGGGCCTAACATTCATGAACCTGTACTGGGTCAACACTTGGAGCCAGTTACACATGTAAAAAATGTTTTCAACAAAGTAGTGATGCCTTAGACTGGCCTCAATGGTGACCGGGCTGTACAATGGGGTGGGAAGTGTGGTCTATTACACATGTAAAAAATGTTTTCAACAAAGTAGTGATGCCTTAGACTGGCCTCAATGGTGACCGGGCTGTACAATGGGGTGGGAAGTGTGGTCTATTTTAAAATCACGGGCATGGACATGCATTGAGCAAATTAATCTTTCCTTCCTTTTCCTTCAGTATTGAGAAAACTAGCTCAACTACTTGTCCCCTCCACAGAGAGGCCATGATCACACAGGTATATACACATGCACACATGCCCCATACAAACATGTTGGTATTTCTTTTTTATTATTTTATTTGTATATGTATTTATATGTGGGAGCAAGTGTACTTGTGTATGTAGGTACACACACATAGAGAGGCCAGAGGGCAACCTCAGCTGTCACTCTTCAGGTACCCTCTATCTTTTTTTTTTCTGAGATAGTTCTTTGACTGGCTTGGAACCATGTGGGCTAGGCTAGCTGGCCAGCCAGAAAACCCCAGAGTTTCTGGTTTTTATGCTCCAGCACTAGTATTATGAACTCAGCCCAACACAATCAGATTTTTTTGTAGTGTGTGTGTGTGTGTGTGTGTGTGTGTGTGTGTGTGAGTGTGTGAATTTATATAGGCCACATCTGTACAAGCTCCTCCAGAGGCCAAAAAAGGTCAGAAACCTTAGAACTGAAGTTACAGGCAGATGTGAGCCACCATGTGGGTGTTGGGAGCTGCATTCAGATCCTCTATCGGAGCAGCAATCACCCATAAACACCAAGCCATCACTCAAGACCCCACACTAAGCTTTTTGATTTGGGTTCTGTGAACTAAACTCCAATCTTCTCCATGCTTGCAAAAGCATGTCCTTTACCAACTTAGCTATCACCCCAGCCTGGAACCTCCATTTTAATTTTTTTTTTAAATTATGAGTGGCCATGGAGACCAGAAGTGCCAGATGCCCTGAAGCTAGAGTTACCCGGGGGTACTAAGAAGAGAACCTGTGTCCTCTACAAGAGCAGTAAGTGCTCTTAACCACTGAGCCATCTTTACAGCCCCCACCTCCACTTTAAATGATGATTAAATCTTTATACAAAGATGACTATGTACTAAAAACAGAAGAAAAAATAGACTTTTTTGGTTTAATAGTAACTGATTTGGTAACTTCAGAGTCACGTCCTTTTGCTAAGCTCTATTTTCTTTCCCATTGTCAAACTGTGGCCACTGTGTGCTAACCTTCTGGTAGGTTGAAAGATGAGGTGAGGGAGTACATTTTGAAAGCACTTTGGAAACTCACATGTGTGATACCGATGTAAGAGATCATATCATTAAAACAGCTTTGTGGGCGACTTAGTTTTCAGCTGTTTCTTTCAAAGCCAGCTTAATCCCAAGAAGCAAAGCCAATGGCAGCCCATTTATGGGAGTAGTCAAAACACGACTTTTGATTCCTGGAGCAGCCCTCTGACTAGCTACAGGTCCCCCTCCAGCTTTAATGAGTAGTTTTACCACAGTGTTGCCAAAGACTAAAAGCTATTCGGCATCCAGTAAGATTAAATTTAGAGTAAACAACAAATTTTACAGTTTATTAGTATGTTTATAGTGTATCCCATATCACACATGGGGCTTGCCTACACTAAAAATGCATCCCTGCTCTGTCTTAAATTCCAATTTCAATGCATTCTATGTTTTTATTTGCTGCATCTGGCAACCTTAGTTTTTCCATGTTACTGATTTCTTGTCTCCTACACCCAAAGACTTTTAATATGGAAATGCTCACCCTCACTTCAGAGAGGGTACCAGCAGCTTTCAATTCCATGCATTCTGGAAACAGTCTCTTCTTATTGATGTATATCATAATATAGTTAAGATTTCTTTTTTCTCATGACAACAGAAAGCTTAGAGAATAAAAGCATGCCTCCTTAACCACATCCCAGGTCAGCCTTCCCAAACAGCAAATGTGAATGTCAATGCATAAAGGAAACCAAGGGAACTCTCTCTTGCCCCAGCATGAACTTTAAATCTAGCCTCCTGATAAATAAGTGAGGTGCAGAGTCCAAAGCAGTTCCTCAATTCCAGGTACACATCTGAATCAAAGAAGTATTCAAAGTTCCAAAGCTGGGGTCATACCCAGGCCAATCATATCATAGCCACTTGGGGCATTTTCTTTGGTTCCCCGTATGTACTACAGCACTTGAGTGAGCTAGCCCCAACCCTCATGGGACAGGGCTGGAGAGCTGGCCCCAATGGACTGAGCTATCACAGGAGACCAACTCAGCTATCTCCCAGGCCCAGATCCATGGCTTTGAGTTGGCACCCAACATCTACCCCACCTATGAACTGCTAGAGTGCATGAAGGGGCTGGTCCTACAGATCCAAAAATTCAGGACCTCCGTGACTCTGGGCAACAGTAGGATATCTGAGAGGAGTCCTGGCAAAGATTCAACATTGATAGTGTAGCCAAAACCGAAGGCCAATGACTCATTGCAATGAGCATTGGCAAGTAAAGCTCTTTGGGCAACCGTAACGCACAGCAGCTTCCACGGCAAGATGTTTAATTTTTTTTTAATATTTTTTATTTTCTTTTCTTTTGAGAGGGAGGTCACAAGGGCAAAGAGCAGATATGGAAGGACAGGAAAATGAGTGGGATTGGGATACATGATGTGAAATTCACAAAGAATCAATAAAAATATTTTTTTAATATTTGTATCACTGTGACAGAAACAATTGAAGAGAAGAAAAGAATATTTTGGTTCACAGTCTCGAGAAAGACATGACCATGGAAGCGACTCCATTCATGGAAGTGTGTAGAAACAAGGGGTTCACATAATGGCAGATTAGGCAGCACAGATCACAAGCCAGAACCAGGGCTCTGTGACCTTCAAAGGCCATCACTAGTTACCTACTTTCACTAGCCAGGTCCAACCTCTTAAAGTCTCCATAGCCCACAAACAATGTCATAAGACAGGGACTGATACAACTCAAATTGTGAATCTGTTGGGGACATCTCATCTTCAAATCATTAGTACCACATAATTCTAATGTGCATTCAAGGTAGGTTAAAAATTACTGACCTGGCCTTTATATATCTCCTTAGCTTTTGTCTTACAGTACAGAAAATCAAGCCCTGAGCCTCTTCTATATAGGCAAGCCATCTACTACTGTACTATACCCCCAGCCTTCTATTTTGTTTTTATACCCAGCCCAAGTCTTTTAGGAAGTTTAGGCACATTCTGGCCAGGGAAGTGAGTAGGCTGACTGCAGATACTCACATATCCCTATGTTCCTCCAAGTCCAATTCCCCATTCTCATCCTCAGATTTGTAGCAGACACTCTGCTGTGGGCTCTCCTCACTCTCTTCACCCAATCCCAGGAGACTAACTAAGCAGATCCTAGTGGAACACCCTGCTTTCCTTCCTCATGTAACCCTGTCTTCCCTTCCAGTCCATCTCATTCCTAAGTGGCAGCTTCCTAATCCCCAGAAATACATTTTACCTATATTTATATTTATTTTTAATACAATTTACAAGTACTTACATAAATACATTTACCTATATATGTAGTGGCCACACCTATCGGGACCCAGAAGAATTTCCTACCAGGCAACAAACAGCCACCATGCTCTCCTAAAAGCCAGACAAGAAACAAAAATCAAGGAAAAAATATCCATCTAACAAAGACAAAACCAGGAATCAGTACCTATAATTACAGTCTTCCCAACCCCACATGAATAGATGTTAACGTAAAAACACAATAACATTCAGGACAATATGTCTCCACTAGTGTCCAGAAGCCCTATCACAGAAAAACCCTAGGTATTCCTATATTTGTGAAGCACAAAAAAGACCTTAAAACATCCTTTATGGATATGATAGAGATTCACAAGATATAGGGAAAGACACAACATACTCATCAAAGAAAAAATTCACCACGACAACATTTCAATTCTTAACACCTGTCCCCCAAACACAAGGACACCCAAGTTTGCAAAAAAAAACACTTCTACAGCTTAAACCACTTATTGACCTTCACACTGACAGTGAGAGACTTCAATAGCCACTCTCACCAAAAGACAGGTCATCCAGACAAAAGCTAAACAGAGAAATATTGGAGTTAACTAACATTATGGACCTAACAGATATTTATAAAACATTTCACCAAAACACAAAATAATATACCTTCTTCTCTGCACCTCATGCAACTTTCTTCAAAACTGACCACATACAAATCAAGTCTCAATAGAGACAAGAAAATTAAGCCAGGAGGTGGTGGCACATGCCTTTAGTCCCAGCACTTGGGAGGCAGAGGCAGGCATATCTTTCTGAGTTCGAGGCCAGCCTGGTCTACAAAGTCCAAGACAGCCAGAGCCGTTACACAAAGAAAACCTGTCTCAAAAACCAAAATAAAATAAAATAAAAAAGGAAAAAATAAAAAATAAACAAGAAAATTGAAATAACACCCTGAATCCGATCTGACCACCACAGATTAAAGCTGGATATGAAAAGAAAAGAAATAACAGAAAGCTTACAAACTCAGAGAAACTAAATAGTTCTCTATGTCTGAAAAAAATGAGTCAAGGCAAAAAATAAGAAATTAAACACTTTCTAGAATTTAATAAAAATGAATCCACAAACTTATAGAACACAATGAGTCTATTCTAACAGACAAGTCTACAGCACTAAGTGTCTACCTTAAAAATAAAAGGATGAGATCTCATACTTGCAACAGCACACCTGATAGCTCCAGAACAAAAAGAAATAATCACACCCAAAAGGAGATCCCAGAAATAATCAGACTTGGGAATGAAATTAATAAAATAGAAGCAAGAAATAATACAAATAATCAATGCAACAAAGTGTTTGTTCCTTGAGAAAAAACAGTAAGATTAACAAACTCTTAAAGGCAGAGAGAGAATATGCAAATGAACAAAATTAGAAATGGAAAAGGGAACATATGTCAAAGAAATCCAGAGAATCATAAGAACAAACTTTGAAAACCTGCACTCCACAAAATTGGAACATCTAAGAGAAATGGATAATTTTCTCATTTACCAAAGTTAAATTAAGATCAAATAAGCAACTTAAACAGACCTACACCTCTAGTGAATTAAAAGCAGTAATTAAAAGTCTACCAACCAAAAAAAGTCCAGGGCCAGATGATTTTAGCACAGAATTCTACCAGACTTTCATAGAAGAGTTAATTCCAATACTCCTCAAATTATTCCACAAAATTGAACAGAAAGAATATTGCCCAATTCATTTTATGAGACCGCAGCTTCTCTGATACTCATAACTTACAAAAATCCAACAAAGAAAGAGAATAAGAGACCAATTTCCCTTATGAACATAGATGTAAAAATACTCAATAAAATACTTCCAAACAGAATCCAAGAACACATCAAAAAGGTCATCCACCACGGTTAAGTAGGTTTCATCCCACAGATGTAAGAATGCTTCAACACACATAAATTAATAAATGCAATCTACCATATAAACAAAATGAAAGACAAAAACCATATGATCATCCCATTAGATGCAAAAGTCTTTGACAAAATCCAAAACCACTTCATGATAAAATTCCTGGAGAAATTAAGTAAGGGACATACCTCAACATAATAAAGACAGTTTACACCAAGTCCATAGTCAACATAAACTTAAATGGTGAAAATCTCAAAACAATTCCACTAAAATCAGGAGCAAAACAAGTTTGTCCACTCTCTCCATATCTGTTCAATATAGTACTTGAAGCAAAGAGTACTTGCCATACTCTATTCAATATAGCACTTAGCTTGAGCAATAAGACAATTAAATGAGATCAAGTGTGATACAAATTGTAAAGGAAGAAGTCAAGGTGTCTTTATTTGTAGAAAACATGATTGTACACATAAATGACAAAAAAAGTTCCACCAGAGAACTCCTACAGCTGATAAACAATTTCAGCAAAGTAACTGGAAAAAATTAAGTTACAAAAATCAATGTCCCTCTTATATACAAATGACAAATGAACTTGAAAGAAACCAAGGCACAACACCTTTCACAATAGCCTCAAATTAAAAAAAAAAAAAAAAAAACTTGGAATAACTCTAACCAAGCAAGTGAAAGACCCTTATGACAAAACTTTAAGACATTGAAGAAAGAAACTGAAGAAGATATCAGAAGACAAAAAGATCTCCCATGCTCATGGATCAGTATGATTAATATAGTAAAAATGACCATCCTACCAAAATCAATCTACAGATTCAATACAATCCCTACTAAAATTCCAACATGATTCTTCACAGATCTTAAAAGGACAATTTTCAGCTTCGTATGGAAACATGAAAACCAAGGATACCTAAAACAATCCTGAATAATAAAAGAAGTGCAGAACATATTACTATTTGTAGAGAGCTGCGACGTGCCACGTCCTAAAGATGGCGCCGGTTTCCGCCTTCCACCAGCCCGATGGTGAGTGCTCTCTGTGGTAAACAAGTCCATATTTGGCTAGGACCGCTGATCTGGCTTGCTTCCGCATACGTGGGCCTCTAAGATAGCACCACGTGGCTTTACTTGATTGGCTGTTCATATAGTATTTAGCCTGTGGGTTGGGTCTGCCCGGGCATTCGGAAGACTGTTTTCAAGGGACCTGAATAAACTGCTTGAGAAGAGCTTTTGCGAGTTGCGTCGTTCTTGCTGTTCGAGGGGGACGCAACAAGTGGTGGCCCGTACGGGGAACCAGAAAAGACTCAGAGCTCCTGTAGTCAGGGGCAGTGCACTGGTAAGTTCCCGGGATAAATTGGGACAATAAAGTTTCGCAGAAATTGCGAACAAAAGGTAAAGTTTTGCGGAAATAGCGAACTAAAGGTAAAGTTTCGCTGGAAACTGCGAACCGAAAGTAAATTTTTAATCATGGGATCGTCTCAGTCACATCCAATTTTTCTGCCTCTTCAGGAGCTACTTTTAGCTAGGAAATTGAAACTTGAGAAGTCAACCCTAGAGAGATTTTTGAATGAATGCGACTCCGTGGCTCCGTGGTTTGCGGTGTCCGGGAATCTTACGGTATCCTGCTGGGACAAATTAGGCAGAGACTTGGATTTTGCTTGGGAGCAAGATACTCTGAAGCATGGAGTAAGACCGATTTGGAAGATGGTGAGGAGTTGTTTAGAAGATCAGAGATGCTGTAACGCAATCAAGGAGGGAGAATCAGCCTTGGAACTGCTGCAAGGGGAAAGATCTGAGCAGGCAGACAGTGAAAAGGGAAGCAAAAAGGGCGAAAAATCTGAGCAGGCAGACAGTGAAAAGGGAAGCAAAAAGAAGGTCCCTCTCTATCCCGATCTTAGAGATTTTACAGATTTTGAGGACTCAGAGAGCACAGATTCTGAAGGGGAGCTGCATGCTCTAATAGAACAGTTGGAGAGGACTGCTATTAGAAAAAGGGAAAAGAAAAAGGTAAAAGAGAAAGACACGTTGGCGGCAGTCGGTGTCAGTGAAGCCGTTGCAGCGGCGCCTTCAACTCCCCCTCCATACTCAGAAGCCGTTCAGATAGATCAGCCTGTTCAGTCCCTGAAAGTAGGGAGATCTTTCTGCCCGGGGATGTGGACACAAGTAAGAACAGAATTACAGTTTGCCTATCCGGTATACCAAGATCCACAAGGGAACAGGTACGAGGAACCGCTTGATTTTAAAGTAGTTAAATCCCTTGCAGAGTCGGTTTGTACCTATGGCATTACCGCTTCTTTTACATTGGCTCAAGTGGAAGCATTAAGCAGACATTGTATGACTCCGAGTGATTGGAGTGGCCTGGCCCGCGCCTGCTTAAGTCCAGGGCAATACTTAGACTGGAAAGCTTTCTTGATTGAGTATTCCACTGAGCAAACAGCCATTAATCAGAGAAATGGAAATCCAGCCTGGGATAGAGATATGCTGCTTGGGCAGGGGAGATTTGCCAACCAGCAGACAGGATATCCCAATCAGGTTTATGAACAAATAAACCAGACAGCTATCAAGGCTTGTAAATCCCTTCCTAACAAAGGGGAGGTGAGTGGGAACTTAACTAAGATTCTACAGGGCCCCATGGAGCCCTTTTCAGACTTTGTGGCACGATTGGTGGAAGCGGCAGGGAAGATTTTTGGTGACCCAGATGCTGCTATGCCACTAATAAAACAGTTGGTCTACGAGCAATGTACCAAAGAGTGTAGAGCTGCTATCACCCCTTACAAGAACAAAGGGCTAGAAGCCTGGATGAAAGTGTGTAGAGAACTTGGAGGGCCGTTAACTAATGCTGGTCTTGCTGCCACGGTAGTACAGTTGACCAGAAAAGGTGGAGGAAGTCCAGGAGTTTGTTTTAAGTGCGGCAAGATGGGACACTTTAAAAGACAATGCCCCGAGGGAAGGAGTACAGAAAGTACAGGAAGTGCACAATGCCCTAGGCGGCCAGGGTTATGCCCAAAATGTAAAAAAGGGAACCATTGGGCTAATGAATGCCGTTCAGTGACAGACATCCATGGACAGCCTTTGACTCAAGGTTATGGTGGCGCTCGTCCAAAAAACGGACAGTGGGGCCCACGACCCCAGGGCCCACAAATATATGGGGCAGTAGGGAATCAGGACAAAGAACAGAATCAAGAGAGATGGCCAACCCTCTGCCATCCGAGAGACCGCGGAGAGCCACTACAGGCTCAGCAGGATTGGACCTCTGCTCCACCACCAGACTCATATTAACGCCCCAAATGGGGGTCCAGTTAATTGAAACAGATTTTAAAGGACCCCTTGAACCTGGTACAGTTGGTTTGCTGTTAGGGAGGTCATTATCAGCCTTGAGAGGACTTGTTGTCCATCCTGGGGTTATAGATCCAGATTATGCAGGAGTGGTTAAGATCATGGTAGCCTCCCCCCGTGGTATAACAGCTATCTCTCCTGGAGATAGAATTGCTCAGTTGATCATCTTGCCGAGTTTACATGATCACTATGCGGCAAGGGATCGAGAGAGAGGAAAAGATGGTTTTGGGTCCACGGGCACGGATCTGACTTTTCTCTCCTTGGATTTGGACCAACGCCCCGTCTTGGAGTTAAAAGTTGATGGTAAAAGGATCCTGGGCCTTTTGGATACTGGGGCTGATAGGAGTATCATAGCAAACAAAGACTGGCCTTCAGGTTGGCCCATACAAGCCTCTTCTCAAACACTTCAAGGCCTGGGTTATGCTAAGACTCCAGATATGAGTGCAAGATTATTAAATTGGCAGGACCAAGAAGGCCACTCAAGAGAAATGCAGCCATATGTACTTGAGCTCCCTATCTCCCTTTGGGGAAGAGACCTTTTAAAGGATATGGGATTTAAATTGAGTAATGACTATTCTGATTCAGCCCAACGTATGATGCAAGATATGGGATATGCTCCAGGCTTTGGAATAGGAAAATATTTGCAGGGGCAGAAGAGTCCCATATCTATGCAGCAAAGACAAAAGAGACAGGGCCTGGGTTTTTCCTAGGGGCCACTGAGGAGGGCATTCCCATAACTTGGAAGACGGAGGACCCAGTATGGGTTCCTCAGTGGCCACTTTCCTCTGTAAAATTGAATGCAGCCAAAGAGTTGGTGGATGAACAGATGTCTTTAAAGCATATAAAGCCATCTGTATCTCCCTGGAATACACCTATCTTTGTCATTAAAAAGAAATCTGGAAAATGGAGATTGTTGCATGACCTGCATGCCATAAATCAACAAATGCAGATCATGGGCCCAGTGCAACGCGGCTTGCCGCTTTTATCATCTTTGCCAGCCTCATGGCCCATAATAGTTATAGATATAAGGGATTGTTTTTTCTCCATCCCTTTGTGTGCCAAAGATAGTGAGAGATTTGCATTTACTGTTCCATCCTGTAACCATGAGGAACCTGATCAGCGGTTTGAATGGGTAGTATTACCTCAGGGCATGGCAAACAGCCCCACTATGTGCCAACTGTATGTGAGGGAAGCCATTGCTCCCTTGAGAAAGAATTTTCCAGACTTAAGATGTGTTCATTATATGGATGATATCTTACTGGCAGCTAAGAGTGAACAAATGTTAGATCAGGCCTATGAAGAATTAGTTCAATTATTAAAAAAGAAAAGGTTGTTTATAGCTCCTGATAAGGTTTAAAAGGAAAATGTGGTTAATTATTTAGGAGCGAAGGTTGGACCTGAAAATATAATACCTCAAAAGATTGAGATAAGAAAATTGAGATAAGAAAAGATAATTTAAAGACTCTAAATGATTTTCAAAGGTTGTTAGGAGATATAAATTGGGTAAGAGGCTATTTGAAGCTACCAAATTATGAAATAAGACCCCTATATGATATTTTGAAAGGTGATTCAGCACTTAATTCTCCTAGGCAATTAACAGGAGAAGCAAGAAAAGCTTTATGTAAAGTGGAAGAAAGGTTGCAGAGTGCCTTCCTAAAGAGATGGCAGAAAGGACAGCCCATTGCATTGTGTATATTTGCCACCTATGGTCAACCTACAGGATTGTTATGGCAGGATGGACCATTATTATGGACTTATTCAAAGATTTCTCCAAAAAAATCCATAGAACATTATCCCACTGCAGTTGCTGCTTTAGCCTTAAATGGTATCCAACAATGTTTGCAGTCTTTTGGAGTTGCTCCTGCCAGTATAATAGTGCCCTATTCCAGTCATCAAATTAAGATTTTGTGTGGCACTGTAGATGATTGGGCAATATTGCAATGTAGCTTTGAAGGAGTGATTGATAACCATTATCCTAAGCATCCATTGCTATCATTTTTTAAGGAGCACCCAGTGATATTCCCTAAGGTTACTTCAGCAGTACCACTTCAAGGGTCACCAAATGTGTTTACTGATGGCTCAAAGACAGGCTGTGGAGCCTATTTGATAGAAAGACAAGAGCCCGTGTTATGTCAATTTCAACCGGGCTCCCCCCAAATAGTAGAGTTGAAAATAGTAATTGAGGTGTTTAAAAGATGTCAATTTGCATTCAATTTGATTTCAGATTCAGTCTATGTGGTCAACGCAGTGAAAGTATTAGAATTAGCAGGTCCTATTAAGAATAGTAGTACTGTATGTGCCTTATTACAAGAGTTACAAGTTTTAATCTGGCAGAGAAAAAGGTGTTTTTATATTCAACATATCAGAGCACATACAGGATTACCTGGACCATTAAGTGAGGGTAATGATAATGTTGATCAATGGACTAGGATGGAATGCATTTTTTGGAGCTCATTCCTGGACCAAGCCAGACAGTTTCACCAATTATTTCATGTAAATGCAAAAACCCTACAGCAGAAATTCCATTTGTCTAGAGCAGATGCTAGACAAGTAGTTTTGGACGGTCCTCAGTGTGTGATTCATCATCATCCTCCCAGTGTGGGAGTGAACCCTAGAGGGTTGATGCCACTCAAAATCTGGCAAATGGACGTTACCCACATTTCAGAGTTTGGAACCTTAAAATATATTCATGTGTCTGTGGATACCTGCTCAGGTATCATACATGCTACACCTATGAGTGGAGAAAAGGCTCGCAATGTCATAGGGCATTGCTTAGAAGCCTGGGCTGCATGGGGAAAACCACAGCAGCTGAAAACAGACAATGGACCAGCCTATACGGCTCAGTCCTTTATCTCCTTCTGCAACCAGATGGAGGTACAGCTTAATCACGGATTACCATATAATCCTCAAGGACAAGGAATTGTGGAGCGTGCTCATCGCACCTTGAAAGAATGCTTGCAAAAACAGAAAGGGGAAATAGGCCAAGGCCGTACCCCCAAGGAGAGAATGTCTTTAGCCTTATTTACTTTAAACTTTTTAAATTTGGATGCTCAAGGCCGCTCAGCAGCGGACAGACATCAGGATTCCCATGGTCCACCTAAAGGCATGGTGAAGTGGAAGGATATTTTGACAGGCTCTTGGCGAGGGCCTGACCCCATGCTAACATGGGCGAGAGGATCTGTTTGTGTTTTTCCTCAGGATCAACAGGATCCAGTGTGGGTGCCTGAACGCCTTGTGAGGAAGATTCGTCATGAAGACCTTCCTAGGCATCCTGGTGATAGTAGCAGTGATGATGTCAGGAATGACCGAGCCGAGATGGGGGATCCTGTCGATATTCCCAAAGCCGATGCCAGTCAGACATGATGCAACTGTGTTTCCACGCTTATTTAGCAGTAATAGAAGCTTAGGCTTACCCTACCTTCCCTTTGATGATCAGAAAAGCCCTATAGAGGGTAATAGAAATGTCAGCTTGAAGGGTAGTCTGTGCTTTTTAATGAGCTTCAATAGGTCAGATGATACAGAATGCATTAAATTGTCTCAGCAGTCAGCAGATTTTTTACCACAACTGAGATGTGGGGGTCGGAGATTCTAGTGGTGACAGTGGCTGGGAGAATGTGACATTTCTTTTGTCCAGAAACAAGACCTTTTCAGCCTCGCCAATGTGTCTCTGGCCTCCTTTTCTGTGGATTGTAAGCAATGGGAGTGCATCCTTGGGTAAAGAAAAGTTAGTATGCACTCTGGACATATGCTTTTATGCCCTGTGCTGGAATGCCACTGCCTTTCCTGTGGCTGTGGTGACTAGAATGCCTCGATATGTACCAGTTCCTGTAGAGGCCCCTAATACCATGATGCTATTCAGGCTTAAAAGAGATTTTGGCATCACTGCAGCTATTGTTACTGCCATCACTGTTGCTGCTGTGGGGGCTACTGCCTCAGCTATTGCCTTGTCTAGTTCTATACAGACTGCCAATGCCCTGAATAACATCTCAGCCACTGTAGCACAAGCATTGGATACTCAGACCTCTATGAATTCTCATCTCAAAGGAGGCCTTATGATAGTTAATCAACGTATAGATTTAATACAAGAACAGATTGATTCTCTTTGGCAACTAGCACAGTTGGGGTGTGAGTGGAAAATGCAGGGTTTGTGTGTTACTTCGGTGTGGTATCAAAATTTAACAAAGGCTGCTAATCTGTCTAGGCAATTGTCAGAGTTCCTCTTACAGGATTGGTCGGCTGAATTTGAAAATAAGATGAGAGAGCTGAGAGCGACAATCGTCCACATCAACTCCACCCGGGTGGATCTGAGTCTGGCTACTGGTTTGACTTCCTGGATACAGAAGGCTATAGATCATCTTAAGGAGTGGGCGGGCGTAGGCTCTTTGGCGATACTGATGATACTAGCCTCTCTGGTTTGCCTATGGTGCATCTACAAGATGAGAGCCACACAGAAGCATAATGCAGCCATGATTATACAGGCCCTTGTCGCCATTGAGGCGAGCCAGTCCCCTCAGACATGGCTCGCTGCCATGAAGCCTTAAATCTTCACTGAGCATAGTCCCTGCCCACTGAGGTATTCGTTCCACGGATATTAGGGTCTGGCAAGTCAATGACGGAGTAGACGGGTAAGTCTTGGCCACCTAAGACAGGGCAGCCCTGAGTGGGGAGGCTGACCCAGAGACGGGTAAGAGTTTGAGCACCACCCTCCTACAGGCTCCGGCCCACCGTGAGATCCCCAGATATGGGGATTACGAAGCCTCTCCAGGGACTTCTACCAACTTTAGAAAAAATAAAAAAGGAGGAACTATAGAGAGCTGCGACGTGCCGCGCCCTAAAGATGGCGCCGGTTTCCGCCTTCCACCAGCCCGATGGTGAGCGCTCTCTGTGGTAAACAAGTCCATATTTGGCTAAGACCGCTGATTTGGCTTGCTTCCGCATACGTGGGCCTCTAAGATAGCACCACGTGGCTTTACTTGATTGGCTGTTCATATAGTATTTAGCCTGTGGGTTGGGTCTGCCCGGGCATTTGGAAGACTGTTTTCAAGGGACCTTAATAAACTGCTTGAGAAGAGCTTTTGCGAGTTGCGTCGTTCTTGCTGGTCGAGGGGGATGTGACAACTATTCCCAATTTCAAGTTTTAAAACAAAGCTATAGTAATTTTAAAAAACAGCATAGTATTGGCACAAAAAAAGATACATTGATCAATGAAATAGAATTGAAGATCCAGATATAAATCCAAACACCTATGGACACCTGATTTTCAATAAAGAAGCAAGAAACACACACTAGGGACAAAAGACAGCATCTTATACAAATGGTGCTGATCAGGCTGGATGGCTGCATGTAGAAAAATCCAAATAGATCCATATTTATCATTCTGCACAAAACTCTACTCCAAATGGATCAAAGACTTCAACATAAAACCAGACACACTGAACATGGTAGGAGAGAAAGTGGGAAATAGTCTTGAATTCATTGGCACAGAGAAGACTTCCTGAACAAAACATCAATAGCACAGGTACTAAGATCAACAATTAATAAATGGGACCTCATGAAACTGAGATGTTCCTGCACAGCAAAGGACACTGTCATTCAGACAAAGTGGCAGCCTACAGAAGGGGAAGATTTTGCCAACTACACATCTGATAGAGGACTAATATCTAAAATATATAAAGAACTAAAGAAAATAGATATCAAAAAACAACCCAATTTTTAAAATGTGAAATATAAACAGAATTTTCAATAAAGGAAACTCAAATGGCTTTGAAATGCTTTCAGAAATTTTCAACATCCTTAGCCATAAGGGAAATGAAAATCAAAACCACATTGAGATTTCATTTTATACCTGCCAAAATGGCTAAGATCAATAAAAAAAATGGCAACTTATGCTGGTGAGGATGTAGAGTAAGGGGAACTCTCATCCATTGCTGGTGGGTGCAAACTTGTATAGCTTCTATGGATATCAGGGTAATGGTTCCTCGGGAAGATAAAAATCCCTCTACCTCAAGATCCAGTTATACCACACTTGGACATATACCCAAATGACGCTTCATCCTAAAGCAAAGACATTTGCTCATCCATGTTCATTGCTGCTCTACTCAAAATAGTCAGGAACTGGAAATAACCTAAATGTCCCTCAACAGAAGAATAGATAAAGAAAATGTGGTACATTTACACGATGAAATATAACTCAGCCACTAAAGGATGACATCATGAAACTTTCAGGCAAACTAGAAACAATCATCCTGAATGAAGTATCCCAGATCCAGAAAGACAAATATGCTATATATTCACTTGTATATGAATAATAGCTATTAAGTCAATAATAACCAAACTATAATCCATAGAATCACAGATGGTAGGTATAGAGTAAGGGACTAGAAGGCACAGATAGATCTTGTTAGAAGGGGGAATAGAATAAGTAATTATGGATGGATGGGGAGGTCAGGAATAGGAGGATCAAGTGGGGAGGAAATGGGAGAAAATGTTAAGAGAGAGAATACAAGGACAGACAGCTAAAATTAGGGGTTTTGAGGGTAATATGAAACCTAACACAGTAGAATCTTCCATATATAGAAAATCTAAATGAAATCACCAAATAATGTCAAGACAAAATCACAACTGGACATTTCTTGTCACCAAACGAAGCTTCCAGTGTTGGCACTGGGTAGCATCTGGTTGAGTCATTGCCTGGGAGGTAAGGTGTCCTGTGGACATCTCCAGACAACCCAAGCTATTGCCAAGACAGTGAGTTGCCCTCCTCAGACTGGCAGTGGGGCCCCATTGCTGAGGACACCTACACAGCTCATTGAACATGAAGAGATCAAGCCAGTGCCTACATAGAGCATTCACACCCTATGTTCTAGCATCTTTGGGACAAGAAAGTACTCAACATGCTACCAAAAGAGAAGCATAAACACCAAGATAACTGAAAGCCCTTTAATTTACAATGGTGTCCTGCCCTTAGGATATGCTAAGGCAACAGTGGCACAAAGCTTATGGGAGTAACAAACCAACGACTGATTTGACTTAAGGTACACTTCCCAAGATGGATCCCATGCTCATCACTGCTTGAGTGACCAAGAACCAGAGACTAGATAGCCCAGGGACCTAGGAAAAAACCAAATACCACTGGTCTTTAAAAAAAAAAAAAAGGTAAAAAGGTTTTTTGAAGTGAAGTGATCAGATGATTCCTAACGATCTAATGATATTCTGCTATATTCATGATTCTGTGCCTTGTTTGGTCATTATTGGGGAAACTTCCTCCTGCAGCTGACGGGAACAGATACAGAGACCCACGGCCAGACATTATGCAGAGAGAGGGAGACCTCTGAACACTTAGCCCTAAATGGGATATCTCCATCTAATCCTTCCCCTCAGAGCTCAAGGAGACCCATGGAGGGAGAGTGTAAGAGCCAGAGGGCATGGAGGACACCAGGAAAACAAGGTACTCTGATTCTCTGAATCAACATGATTAACACTCATGTGAGCTCACAGAGACTGGGGCAGCATGCCCAGGGCCTCCAAATGTCTGCACCAGGTCCTCTGTCTTTATGTTATGGTCTTTTTATGGGATTCCTGAGTGTGTGCATGAGTGGGTCTCTGATTCTTGGGCCTTTTCTTGAGCTCTTTTCCTTCTGTTGGTTTACCCTGTCCGTCCAACTTTGATGTGATATCCTTTGTTTTATCTTGCTATCTTTTATGTTGTTATATTTTGATATTGTCTCTTAGAAGCCTGTTCTTTTTCTAATGGGAGACAAAAGAGAAGTAGATCTGGATGGGAGAGGAAGGTGAGGAAACTGCAATTAGGAGATATTGTGTGAGAAGGAAGGAAATGTATTTTCAATAAAAGGAAAAAATAATTTTTTAAAAAGAAGTTTAGGAAGATACAGGGGCCAGATTGGGAAAAGGAGTACAGCAATTCAGGAAGAAGTAAGATCTGGTTGGACTCTTAACATCTTCAAGTGTTGAAGTTGGATTTGGTATTGGCTTTTATTTTACATTGGTCAGAGCCATGGCAAAGCTAAATGGAGTAGGTGCAGCACCACCCCCCACCCCACCCCCAGCCCTGCATGCTTCAGTCTTCAGCAGAACCCTCTCATGGCAGATACTTTGCCATGCGGCCTAGTCTTTGGTATTGAGGCCTTGCCATACTCTCACAGGATAGGAGCCACACTCCAGCCTGTTTTCTTGGTTTCTTCACAGTGTGTTCACTATGGCCTCAGAGCGCCTGTGCTTCACGCCTCGCTCACTCAGCAGCTGTGAGCCCATGGATGTAGCCTCAGGCCAGTCTGCTCCCACAGCAGTGGCACCTCAGCCTCTTAAATCTGTCAGAATGTTTTTTAAAGATTTATTTAATTAATATGTATACAGTGTTCTGTCTGCATGTATGCTTGCAGGCCAGAAGAGGGCACCAGGTCTGTCAGGGTTTTGCGAACCTTCTATTAACAGGTACGGTGCTGTGTGTGTGGCCTTGGCGCTTAGGCTTCAGCACTCTGCTGATGACCCAGGCACTGGCTACCAAGCTTTTATCCTCAGGGGTGGGTCTGTATTCATGCAGCCTAGGAGCTAGCCGTTGCCGGCTCTCGCTTGAGGCCACAGTCTTCACCATCCATTGGGCTAGGCACAGGCCTCTGGCACACCTCAGCATGAAGTCAGGCCTTTTCTGTCGGCAAGGCCTCAGAAGCAGCAGTCGGCACATGTCCACATCCATGTCACACCTCTGCGCTGCTCTCAAGGTCCCTGGAAGGTCTGGAGGTTTCTTGAGATCCCTGACCACACCCTTCCACAGGGCACTGTTCTCCAAGTCTCTCAAGCCGCAGCTTTCCAACTTCCGCTCTACCCTGCTTCCACCACTATCTTTCTACGGTCTTTCAAAGTATGGCGGTGTCCAGCAGCTGAGCAGGGTTGAAAAGCAATGCCAAGACAAAAGCCTTTACATAGTCACTACAGAGAAACTATGCCCCCCAGAGCTAGTTAATTCCTCAAAAGGCTAAACTGATGGAAGAATCTACCTTTGCTCTAAAATCAGCTTGCCGTCACCTCCTTCATTCCTCTCGCTCTTCCCTGTCAACCAGTATTCCTCCTACCTTACAACAACCCAGGGACAGAAACCAGACAACTAGAACAACTCAGCCTCAAAGGCTGACAACCCAGGCTTTTTACTCTGACCTGCACTGTGTTCTCATGAAAAGCTCAGAAAAGACTATATAGCCTATGCTATCTCATCATCCCTGTCAGTCTCCCAACAGACAATGAACATCCTCACCTCTTTGTGCCTGCAGGGTGTGCCAAGCCTGTCACCTCCAGGGAGGCTGTAACACTAAGCCCTTCTATCAATGACACTGAGCTTTCTGGGTTGTCACTCAGTCACCTCTGTTAATTAAGAGCCAGACACAAATCTATCTGACACAAAAGATGCTGACAAGAATATGAAAAGAAGCCAGGTATGGTGGCACACACCTTTATTCACAGCACTCGGGAGGCAGGCTGATCTCTGTGAGTTCAAGACCAGCCTGGTCTATAGAGTGAGTTCTAGGACAGCCAGGGCTGTGCAGAGAAACCCTGTCTCAAAAAAACAGAAGAAAAGGGAGGAGGAGGAGAAGAAGAAGAGAATGATCACAGAGATGGCTCAGCAACTACTCTCCCAGAGGACCTTGATTTGGTTCCCATCACCCACATGGCAGCTCACAGTTGTCTATGACTTCAGTTCAGAGGGTCTAATGCCCTCTTCTAGACTTGATTTATGAAGGAAACAATCATATTTATAATTGATACTTATGAATATTAATTAGACCAGCAGAGTTATCACTTAGCCCAGTTAGGAATAATCACACAGACACCTGAAGGATTTTACCAAGCCATAGCCCATCTAAAGTGTCTTATAATTTTATTCCCAAATAAGTCCCTATAACATATACATACATCTCCCGGGCTGTTATTCTCCATGCTATGTCAATGTTCCAGGACCCGTGGAGATACATCTTCCATTAATCCATGCTCACTTCTTTCCTCTCCCTGCCTTCTTGTGGTACATGTGGTACACATACATGGCTTCTTGTATTCATATGGTACACATACTTGCATATGCAAAAATATATAAATATATAGAGAGTAAAAATTAAATGTTTAAAAATACTGAGTGATCATAAACAGCAAAGAAAAAATGATTTGAAAGTTGGGCATCTAACAAATGTAGCTTACAGATGATTGAAAAGACTCTTATTGCTGCACAATTCCAGCTATGTAACAGTCTAGGGCTGGAAAGATGGCCCTGCAGTTAAAAGCCTGTACTGTTCTTACAAAAGACCAGAATTCATTTCCCAGCACCCACGCTAGGGGTTTACAATCATCTATAACTCCAGTCCCAATGCATATGGTGCCCTCTCCTGGTGGCTGTGAGCACTACAATCATGTACATAAACCCAGACCCCAACACACACATAAACTCATAATTTAAAATAAATAAACAAATAAAATATCTAAATACTAATAATATGAAATTTCATAAAAGATAAAACATATAGATGGTTTGAAAATCAGTGTGTGGTTACTTCAGAAGGCTCAGGGTAAAGATGGAGGACTACATAGGAAAAAAAAAAAGGAGGATTGTTTTTAGGGCTGCAAAACTATCTGATACCACAACAATAAATAAATATAGGACACTATTTGTCAAAAACACAAATACGTTCACAGTACAAACATAGACACTTCATGTATGCAGATTTGTTAAAATTTGGGCCAGCAAGATGGCTCATCGGGTAAAGGCATTTGCCCTTACAAACAACACAGCCTGAGGTCAATTCCTGGAAGCCACATGGTAGAAGGAGAGAAGAACTCCCAAGGTTGTCCTCTGACCTCAACAACATCAGTAAAAGAGTCTGGGTGGTAGCCTATAGTATGTGGAAACAGACTCTAAGATTAAAGGCAAAAATAAAATGTGTAACCAACCGGACTATATAATTGATCAAGTTTCCTGTAGGGCATACATGTGTCATTTCATTAGCACCAAGCATGCTCAGTAGAATTGAAGAAGGACAGAAGTGGATCTCAGATAACAGGGGTTGAGTTGTCCCTGTTGGAATAGAAAGTGACAGATTAGCAGAGGGAGTCGCCAAGGTAGACCCCAGGGTGAAGTGATGCCTATATTTCCCTAGAGATGGGGTAGGTGCATGCTGCTTGATGGAGTTCTTTAACAGGGCCAGTGAAAAGCTGCACTACACTGCAAGGGAAGAGAACTCTGAACGTCTTCCCCTGTATACATTCTGCAACAGCGTTATTAGGGTTAGGAGATGTTATGGGAAGATAAATTTGATGGACCTTTTTAAATATTCTGTTTTACTTTGCCTTGGTTTTTTTGTTTGTTTGTTTGTTTTGTTTTGTTTTGTTTTGTTAGGCAGGGTCTCTCTACAGAAGCCTGCCACTCACTCTGTAGACTAGTCTGGCCTCAAACTCAGAGATCCGCCAGCTTCTGCCTCCCAAGTCCTGGAATTAAAGGCATGTACCGCCACCACATGGCCTTAGAGTATTCATTTTAATAAACACTGCTTATTTTCTCAAGTTCACAAGATCATTTTTGACAGGTGCTGAATTTTCTTACCAGCATAAATATCCTTCCAAATGGAAGAGCTAAATGGATTAGGATTTGTTCACAATAAGTTCTTTAAAAACGAGCAGACAGAGCAGAGGACATTTTGACTTGGCTCAGAATCAAAGAAATGGATTGACTGATGCAGCTTATCTCATTTTTTTTAAGTTTCATTATATAACAAGGGGAAATCATCTCAAAATTTCCTGGCCTCACCCTTCCTGCCTCTCTTTGCTTTCTTTACAGCTAAGCGAAGACACTCAAAAAATTGGCTCTTAAAAACATCTTTAGAGCAAGAGTCTGGCTGTGATGTGGGTAGCGTGTCCTACTTCCTGCTTGCTGTGGAGCTTTCCAGATATTAAAACTCATATTTCTGATGAACAGACATTGTCTCACTCACTCTCTTTGTCTTGCTTGATTGGAACCAATTATAATCATTCACAATCCAATCGCCCATTAAATCTCCTTTTCCCCATGTCACCCTCATTCTCTTTCCCACATGTTTGCAATGTAATCTTAGAACTGTGCTTTTTCCAAGGTCTTACATCAGCTGTACCCATATTTATTCATTGTGTTCCCCCCTTTTCTCCAACACACCTTCTAATACATGCAAGTCCGATGTCTCTCTTCTGTTCTTTTATTTTTCTCTTTCTCTTAACCCTTCTCTCTCTCTCTCTCTCTCTCTCTCTCTCTCTCTCACACACACACACACACACACACACACACACACACACACACACACACACACACACACACACGCGTACACCTTCATATCCTGTTTATAGTTGCATCCCGAAATAGAAGTTTCTATGCTTTCTCGGGACAAATACTGCTTACCGCTTATGCCCCAAGCCCTACCAAATGTTTCTCTTTTTCCAGAAACACGCCCTAACCTGCAAGATAATCTGCTCTAGGAAAGAGGAAAGTTGCCGCTACAGGGTGTCCACCTCATGGAGTTCAGCATTTTCCTCAGTCCCTTCTTGAGGGCACTGGAATGTTCTACCTCACCTATGTGCTGCAGTGTGTAGGATTCCTCATTATCCTCTCCCTCAGCAAAGGATTGTAAGGACAGAAATACTATATTATAGATATACAATCTTTGCCTCCCTGCTTCTATTGGGTGGTGTAGTAGAGAAAAAAATGATGGGAAAACAATCAAAATCCTGGATGTAAATCTCAGCAGCCTTAAAATTTACATTTCAACCTGATACTACAACCAAGACCTAATGTGTGCCAAGGCAAGAGTATATAAATAGGCCCCGTGTACAATGTTAAAAAGCTGTAAATCACACTGTTCAAGATAGACCCTCCTCTCATCTTGATAAGTGTAATCTCATAACTACAAATTGAAAGTAAAACTAGGACTTAACATTACTGTCTCAACAATAACTGAATACAACTGTTGTTATCCATTATCCTGTTTCTTGGAACTGGGCTAACAATGCTTATATCTGTAATAAAGTCCTACATTGTTGATAATTATGATTTATTTACTTTACAAACTTCATAATCCTTCCCTTCATTTTAGCAAAATCACTGTTGTAATAACTGAGATTCTTGTAGGTTTTCTTTTACTGACAAAGATGGGATTTTAAAAATGGAAAATAAATGTATCAAAGTTTTAAAATATATAATGTAGGGACTGGAGAGAGGACTCAACAGTTAAGACCACTTGCTGCTTTTCACAGAGGACCCAGGTCTGCTTCCCAGAACCCACATGGTATCCTACAACCATCTGTAAATCCAGCCTCAGGGAAATCAATGCCTTCATCTGACCCCACTGGCACTAGATACACATGGCACACATACATACATGAAGATAAAACACTTGTGCACATAAAAATATATTGTAAAAATTATACTGTGATTTCATGAAAAAATATTTCAAAACTAAAATGTTTATTTCTATATGATTCAAAAATTATTCCTTCCAAAATGTTTTTATAAAATTAAATGTCAAGATTTTAACTTATAATTTAAATTAGCAAAGTTTATATCAAATTGATCTAAGAAAACTTAATTTTGTTTAACTTTTCCTTCAATTGTATCTGACTAAGCATTGGATTAAAACAAAGATTATTTCTTTTTTATGTTTATTTATTACTTCAGGTTACATCTTCATCAAAGTGCCCTCTTTCCACCCCTCCCAGTCCCGCCCTCCCACCCTCTACTCCCTATCCCTTCCATCCCACTCCTTCTGGAGTAGAGTGTCCCTACATAACAGTCCCCCGCCCCAGTTCAGCAGTCATATGAGGGTCAAGAGCCTCCTCATACACTGGGGGCCTACAAGGCAGCACCACTAGGGCAAAGTGTCTCATTGACAGGAAACAAAGTCTATGTTCCTGTTCCCTTTGGTGCATTGGTTGTAGTATAGTTGTCTTGTACTATATGGCTAAAATCCGACAAATATTATTTCTAATTGAATATCCATTCACTTGCTAATGAGTAGCTGGTATCATATTCATTGATATTACATCTAGAGCCACACACATATAAACTGAAGAGTATTTCTGTTTAAAACTGCAAAGTGTTCTTCGGCTGTTAAGAGCAACTATTGCAAATAGCACATTAATCTGTGCAGGACTCCAGAACCAGAATTTAAAATGATGAGAATCAAGAAATGGATAAGTAAGTGCTACTGGAAAATGACTCTGCCTCAGCTGGAATCTGTTGCATTCATGCCACCTGCCAAAGGGGTGGACAAAGTAAAGACGTTTTGACAGCTACATACGTACAGCCAACACTCGAAAACTTCCTGCCCGCCCAGGCCATGTCTTCGTTACATTACCCTTAAATCTCCACAACATTTAAAAGAAATTCCCTCGTGCTCTGAGACTAAAGACAGGTGTTATAAAAGAATAATTCCCTGGAACTAGAAGAACATAGGCTTAAGTCACATCTCATGCCCAGCATTAGACACAAAACTTCAAGGATAGAGGCCTCCATGTGTTCTTTGACTAGTGTATTTTTCATGTGTTTGAATAGCATTCCCAGGACTAAGCAATATTTCATGGCTGATATCCTCAAAAATTAAGAATGAAAAATGGTCCCTAAAAGATAATACTACAAAAAGAAAAATATTTAGAATTAGAAATATTTATACAACAGAACAACTATCAGTAACAACATTTTATATTCTTACAAAGTTTTATTATAATAGATTTGCATATTCTCATCATTTTAAAAACGTGTGTTAAGATAATGCATGTCCCATTATCTCAATATGACCACTGTATAACATATACACATTTCAAAGCAACATGCTGTATACCGCAGATATGTATAGTTTTTAACTATTAAAAAAGAAATTTAAAATTAACAGAAGGAATTTTGGTACTAAAAGAAAGAGATTTCTAAAAACATGAATTGGAGGGAGAGACTGACAGCCTAATTTATAGTGAATTTTAGGCCATTCAGGGCTACATAAGACCCTCAAAAATGTTTTTTTATTATAAACATTTATTTATTAGCAACTATATTCACTTATAACAAATACACTTACTTAACTACTACTCCTATAAATTTCTACAACCCCTATGAATGCCTTCAACCCCTAAGACCTAACCACTAAACCTATTGATAACTATTACAACTATTTTTCTAAGGATACAGTCTCTGGGGCAAGTCCTCAGTCGCCAGGAACACAGTCTCTGGGGTAGACTCTTTAATGCACTTAGCAGTCTTTCTTCTGGGATATCTCAGACGTAGATTTGTCAGGGTAAATTGGCTATGGCAGTCTCACCTTAAATAAGGCTTGAGGCTTTCTTCTCTCTGGGAGACCTCAGCAGTCTGTAGGCCAACTTATTTCCTTCATATCAGCAACTCTGCCGCTCTGCCTTGGTCTTTAAAGCTGGCCACAGTTTCGTCAGGCCACTGTTCGGACAGATCAAACCCCTCTAGACAAAAGCTGAGCCACAAGGTTTAGTCCTTGGCCTTTTGCTGTCTTGCTGAGGCTTTCTCTGCTCACCAGCTTCTTTATGCCTCAGGGAGATCTGGCCATTAGTCTACCAGCACTTTCTTCAGCAGAGGATACAAACTACTCAATGTCCTTTTTAGCGTGAGGACTCGCTAGCATCGGAACTCTCTAGCATGAGGCCCCTAGCATGCAACTCTCTCGGACTCATCCACTTGTCCTTTATTTTTTTTTATATACTTTATTTTTTTATTTCTTCAAGTTACATCTCAGTCACAATCCCTTCACTACTCCCCCTTCCTGTCCCACCCTTCCACCCTCTTCCCCCCCAACAGCTCTCCCTTTCAATCCAACAAATGGTTCCTTCTCTTATAACAGTAAATACTATACAAAACAACAGAAATAAATACACCACATTTATGAGAGTTAAATGGCCCAGCACACATTCCCAATGTCCAGTTCATACATATTTGGCCCCTGACTTTAACATTCTACCATCTAACCATCTCCATGAGTTTAAAGTTCTATATCTGACTCAGCTTTCATACTAACTTGCCTCACAATTTTAAAAACATCTTCTTAGATCCAGAACACCCTCTTGATTCCTAAACAACTCAAAATTTAACTATGAGACTCTAGCTATCTATTCTTCAGCCACCTCAGAGACCTGAGAGTGATAAATATATCTGGTTATGTAGGAAGTGCAGGGCCTGCATCATCCAAAACTAAGAAATGACATATCAGTGGCTGCCTGGACAGTTCCCATTTTCTCTCCATATGTTACAGCATCAATCTTCAGCCTTTTGGTCCCGTTTCTCTGACAGACATTGATTGTAGAGTAGGAATTATGAAGGACTTACCTACCCTGTCTTGGCAGGGTGTCGACTTCCCTGCTACCAAGTTTTGTCCTTTTTGGACAGCAGTCTGTCTACAGTTGAAGCAAGGGGTTTTTCATGCCAAGATATAGGCTTGCCACTAATTCAACCATCTCACACTGGAGATTCTTCGATGCTCATCAAAAATGTTTTATAATATGGTAATAATATCTTTAAATTCAGAAAATATGTTGGAAAATAGCCCTGAGGACTACATAGGAAAGTAGAAGAGAAGTTGAGGGGGAAAAAGTGTATGAGGTAGGTAAGGAAATCAGAATAGCCATCCAAGATGGATACAACCCATGGATAAGAGTTTTGGGGAGTGAGGAACCTGGAAAACAACAACTATATCATCAGTATCAAGTTCAAGAACTGAAAATGTAGTTCCTACTATAAGCAATGCAGTGACTAAAAAAAAATCTCATACAAATGTTCATTATACAACAAAATCTGAAATATTAGGAGAGAAAAAAATGTTAATTTACAAAAGATGCATCAATGACATTAAAATTATTTTTTAATTTTTATTTTTTACTATTTATTTATTACATCAGATTACATCTTCACCACAATGCCTTCTTTCCATCCCTCCTAGTCCTGCCCTCCCACCCTCTAACCCCTATCCCTTCCATCCCACTCCTCTGGAGTGGAGTGTCCTTACATATCAGTCTCCTCCCCCAGTTCAGCAGTCATATGAGGGCCAAGAGCCTCCTCATACACTGGAGGCCTAGAAGGCAGCACCACTAGGGCAAAGTGTCTCATTGATAGGAAGCAAGGTCTATGTTCCTGTGCCCTTTGGTGCATTGGTTGTAGTACAGTTATCCTGTACTGTATGGCTAAAATCTGATTATAAGTGAATAGATGCCATGTGCATCCTCTGAGTCTGGGTTAACTCACTCAGGATGAGCTTCTCTAGTTCCATCCATTTGGCTGCAAATTGCATGATTTCGTTCTTTCTGATGGCTGAGTAGTATTCCATTGTGTAGATGTACCACAGTTTCTTTTATCCATTCCTCGGTTGAGGGACATCTGGTTGTTTCCAGTTTCTAGCTATTACAAATAAGGATGCTATGAACATAGATGAGGAAACTTCCTTGTGATTTGGTGAGGAATCATTTGGATGTATACCCAGAGGTGATATGGCTGGGTCTTGAGGTAGAGCTATTCCAAGTTGTCTAAGATATCGCCAGACTGATTTCCACAGTGGTTGTACAAGTTTGCACTCCCACCAGCAATGGAGGAATGTTCCCCTTTCTCCACAACCTCGCCAGCATGTGCTGTCATAGCAAACCCATCAAACTCTGCAAGAAAAATTTGTACCAATCTTGCATTCAATACCTAACTAAATTATCAGCCATGTATATGGAGAAACTAAGATTTTAGAGATCCATCATGCTTCCAGAATTCTCTTCCCAGTTACCTTTTCCAGGAAGTACAGAACAGTTAAACAAGTAGAAGAAAGCTATGGTATTTGGGCAACAACAGTGAGAAATCCAGAAAATAGGAATGAATCCCTGGGGATGCTGGTTAGACAAATTTGTCTAGCCTGTGAGAGATGAAGGATATTGCTAAAGGTGGGCATCTAAAAAAAAAGTGATGCTTTACCCCAGCTGGGCTGCCTTGTCTGGCCTCAGTGGAAGAGGAACTCAGTCCTGATGTAACTTAATGAGCCAGGGTGGGTTGATATGGTAGGAAGGGGGTCCCCTTATCTGAGGAGAAGGGGAAGAGAGTGGGAAGGTGGACAGGGTAGAGAGGAGTGAGGAGGCTGCAATTGGGATATAAAATTAACAGGAAGATAGATAGATAGATAGATAGATAGATAGATAGATAGATAGATAGATAAAAAACAGTGAGGGAATACCTGCTTTACATAAACAGATAGTAGATTTTCCATTATGTTCCAGATGAAAGTGTATCGGGTTTAGTCACAGTTGCAAAGGAAAAATATCAGGAAGAAAGACTAGAGTTCAGCAGTCAAGAACAGGTACTGCTCTTGTAGAGAACCTGATTTGGATTCCTAGCACACACATCAGAAAGCTCTACCTGTAACACCAGCTCCAGGAGATTCGATGCCTCCTTCTGGCCTCTGTGGGTACTGTATTCACATGTACACACACACACACACACATGCATACACTCACACACACACACTCCTACATATAACTTAAAATAATTTCTTTAATTTAATTTAATTTTTTAATTTGCAAAAAGGCACTGGTTTTCTTGTCACTAACCCTACATCACTTGCTGATTGTTCAAACATCACACGAGAGGAAAGAAATGTTGGAGATTATAGTGTTTGTGATAGAGAGAGTATGATTTGACAAAGGATGAAATAAGGAATCACTTATCAGCATTAAAAATTTCATTTTAGATTCAAGGTAAAGATTTGAAAGACCAGACAGAATGAGTATATTTTACTCCAACCACAAGCACAGAAACGGGCACTAAACAATGCAAAGGGTTAGACATGATCATGACTGTAGTTTGGCCAAGTGAAAATGATGAAGTGAGATAATGGAAAGAGAATATGCAAGGATTGTAACTGTACAGGAATTTAATATAGGTGATGAAAATTTGAGACAGCGCAAGGATAAAGGGCAGGAAATTGTTTCAGGATAATAAATTTCATTGTCAGGCTATAAGATGAAACAGAAGAGAGGGGGGCATGAGGCTGACTTTGTGGGAGCCTCTGATGGCACAAAGGCCACACTTGTGACTGGGCCAGTGGGTGAGCCTCCACTGGATGGAGTACAAAGTCATGAGAAGAGTTCAGGGAAGTGAGGGGACGAGATTCGTTTGGACAATGACATGTAAGGATGACGAATGGAAGAGCCAGTTGTTGATAACCACAGTGTGGAATGTCATTCTCACAATTCAAGTCTGTGACCTTTAGGCTCCTGAGTTTATGAGTTCTGGATGGGAACAAATGTCTTACCCAGGGTATAGTCACTCCTCCTGTATACATGTTGGGGTAGGGTATTGTGTACCTTACAAATCCTAGAGGACAATAATGTCAACAGTGTCTCGGGCTCAGAGGTTCTCTGGTGATTTTAGAGATATAAATACTATGGCTCTATGTTGCAGTCCCTTGTTCACTGCAGTGAATATTTATACAATTATGATGTGTCAGCTCCATCCTATGCCCATATGCTCTAGTCTACAGATACAGTCTGTAGACTGTATACCATGGTCAGTATACATAAGCTACATGGCATGGCCTGACATTCATATTCACTCAGACTCAGCCTTTTCATTCACCCTTCATCCTTAACTCTCCATCTTTCAACTCCATAATTGAGACCCTGTCATTCAAGTTCTCTTTTCCAAACCGCCATCCTGTAATCTTTCAGTATTCTTCAAGTGGTTTTCTTGATTAGGCCCTACACCACAACTGTCCAATATTTTGGATCATATTCAGTTTAAAATAACATAGGCCAATTTGTACAACTTAAAAGATCCAGCCCAGTTATGTGGAGGACCATGCCACTCACCACAGAAGTCATAGTCACAAGATGAACAAACCATCTTCCAGATATTTGTCCCTTCTTTAAACTCTCACCACATAATGGAGGAGTATCAAAGAATAAACATATGTATAGACTTCCACTGCACTTTTTCTCTTGAACATTAAAAAAAATGGAGATGAAACTAATGATGGAAGGTGATGGGAAATAAAAATGAAGTGAAGAGATAATGGAAAAGATGATGGCAAAGGTAAAGATGAAGGTGAAGGTGAAGATGATGGTGAAGGTGAAGGTGAAGGTGATGGCAAGGGTGAAGGTGATGTTGAAGGTGAAGATTATGGTGATGGTGAAGGTGATGGTGATGGTGAAGGTGATGGTGAAGGTGAAGATGATGGTGAAGGGGAAGGGAAAGGTTATGGTGAAGGTGAAGATGATGGTGAAGGTGAGGATGATGGTGAAGGAGAAGGTGATGGTGAAGGTGAAGATGATGGTGA
>CAJQZJ010032201.1:1103612-1117946 GCA_907164525.1 Lophiomys imhausi | reverse complement strand
GATGATGGTGAAGGAGAAGGTGATGGTGAAGGTGAAGATGATGGTGAAGGTGATGGTGGTGAAGGTGAAGATGATGGCAAAGGTGAAGATGAAGGTGATGGTGATGGCAAAGGTGAAGATGATAGTGAAGGTGAAGGTGAAGATGATGGTGAAGGTGAAGATGATGGTGAAGGTGATGGTGAAGGTGAAGGTGATGGCAAAGGTGAAGATGATGGTGATGATGAAGTTATGATGGTCAAGGTCATGATAAAGGTGAAGAAGATTATCAGTGGCAAGGCCATGATGAAAGTAAAAATGAAGTATCTAAAGCTCTTGCCCCTCACTTTAGGAAATAAATCCATGCTCATATTCCTAAGCCAAAGCAGCATCTTCATCTAACAGTGCAAAAGAAGCATCAGCATGTGCCTGGCACTTTGGCTGAGAAGGATGGGGTTACAAAAACAACCAGGACACAGTCTTCTATGAATCTTTTAAATGCAGATTACAAGTGAGCTTTGGAGCAAGCTTCCTATACTTCTGAAATTCAAGGCTCCATCTTGAACAAGACTAACAAAGAATAACCTGCTTGATGAAAGTAATGAGAAATCAAACCCAATCAAAAATTTGCCTCAAGACCTCAAAACAATTTTACAGGTAGCCAGGAATTTGATACAACCTAAAAATAAAGTTTGGTCAATTATGTTAATTTTATCTGTGTGCATTTATGTGGGGATGAATGGGGGGAGAGATCAAGAAACTAGAAAAGGGCCACGAGAGGGGAGAAGAGGTTTCAAAGGAGGAAGTGTGGGGAGGGTAATAGAAAATATGTGATATGGAAATAGAATAGGGATACTATTGGTAGAAAAGTCCAAGTGGGGAGGGATGATGAGAGATGGAATGGAAAATCAATGGCTCTAACTACAAATAAAAATATGCAGAAACCTGTGACTTTCTGTGGGAAAAAAAAGGAAAAAAAGGAAGCAAGCTCTAACAGAGACATAGAAGACTGTAATCTCAGCACCTAGGGGGCAAAAGATGGAAGATCAAGAATTTGTGGTCATCCTTGGCTACATGGTGAGTTTGAGAACAGCCTAGGCTACATGAGATCATGTCTCAGAAAAGCAAAGAAAGAGAGAGAGAACATTGTTTAGGTAAGGATTCATGTAGTCTGAATGCTTGTCATTATGTTCATTAAAAAAAAATAGTGTCAGGTTATCCACTGCAACATAGTTTCTTCTAAAAGAGAGAGAAAGAATGCATGTGGGAAGGTAAGAAGGGGGGAATGGAACTGGGAAGGGTTGGGGAGAGGTATGAGGGATGAATCCAATCAAGATTACAATGTATGACAATCTCAAAGAATTATCAAAAATATATTGTTCTAAATTTGATCCCTCGGCACTGAAGAGATTGCTCAGCAGATAAGAGTGTGTACTGCTCTTGTAAGGACTTGAACTTTCCCAGGAGATACATCTGGCAGCTCACAGCTGCCTGTAACTCCAACTCCAGTAGGGATCTGAAGCCCTCTTCTGGTGGCCATAGGTACCTGAAAACACACACACACACACCTAACTGAACTGTAATTCTGTAAGGGAATATTGTTACACTTAGGAAGTGCACCTGAGGTGTGTTAGAATGAAAAAGGCAGTGTGTCTCTAATTTACTCTCTCAAGTTTAAAAAGTGGGGCAGGGGGAGAAGAGACGGAGAGACAATAGAACAAATAAACCAATGAGGTTATAGTCAACATCATAATGATAGTGACAAAAAGTAATTGTCAGAGGATTGAAAGGTGGGGAAAGGGGAGAGCCATTATCCAAGGGTCCAGTTTTAGTTTTCCAAAAATGGAGATTTATAGAGATAGATATAGTGAGACACCATGAATGCATTTAATACCACCAAACTGAACTTAAACACAGTTAAGATAGTTAGTTTTATGTTATGCGCATTTCGCCATATTTTTTTAATTGAGGGAAAATCAAATGAAGGAAATGCTCACTAGCTGGTGAAGTTACTAAAAGAGATCTAAACTTCGTTCCAAATTTGCTGGAATCTTGAAATTATGTCAGTTATCAAAAAAAAAAAAAGCCGGTGTGTACAAAGAAATATGCCTAGCACACAGGATTCAGAGGTCTACTGTGCACGTGATAGAAATCAGTTGAAAGCCTTGGGGGTCCCAGGTGATGGGTGTGCACAAAAGGGGGGTGCTCAGCTACTGTGCTTCCATAGGGAAAGAGCCTGCGTGGTAGACAGCTCACACTTGAGCTGGGCTGGGCTTGGCTTTTTGACAACTGCCAAGGAGATACTCCAGGAGCTCTGGGAAAATCCCAGCACACGTGTTTGAGCACCGACTAGGGCTGCCCCTGGAAGCCCTGCCCTGAGACAGGTCCACCCTTGAGACTCTGTCCAATGGAAAAGGAAGTCCATGAAACAATAAGTTATAATTACAAGGGAGACTAGATGGCTGAGTCTCTGGGAACAGCTGATTTTCTCTCCGCTTCTTGGAGCAATTCAAAGTTAACTCTTAAAAATACACGTGGCTCCTGCAGCCCCAGACACTGCCTTCTAGCTTCCACAAGTGGGTTCCACGTACTGAAACCCAACTCCTATTGATAGGAAAAATTAAAAAAAAAAAAAGTTTACAACTCAGAGACCAGCATCTGGAGACATTAGTATCCTGTACCCCTCTAGTTTCCTCTTGAAGCAGGCTAGTTCTCTTCAGTCTTTTTTTTAATAATTTATTTTTTATTTCTTCAAGTTACATCTCAATCACAATCCCCTCCCTACTCCCCCCTCCAGTCCCACCCTTCCACCCTCCTCCCCCTCAACCCCCATCCTCTTCCCTTTTTTTTTTTTTGTTTAAGGTATTTCTTTTTTCCCCCCAACAGCTCTCCCTTTCAGTCCAAAAAATGGTTCTTTTTCTTATAACTATAAATACAATACAAAACAACAGAAATAAATAGGCCACAATTATAAGAGTTATATGGCTTAGCATACATTCCCAATGTCCAGTCCATATGTATTTGGCACCTGACTTTAACATTCTACTATCTAACCATCTCCATGAGTTTTAAGTTCTATATCTAACTCAGCTTTCATACTAACTTGCCTCATAATTTTAAAAATATCTTCTTAGATCCAGAACACCCTCTTGATTCCTAAAGAACTCAAAATTTAACTATGAGACTCTAGATATCTATTCTTCAACCACCTCAGGAAGCCTGGGGTAGACTTACAGTGTTCAAATTTACCATAAACCTGCAAAGAACGAATTCAAAGGGTTCCGAGGCAACGAGCAGATGCTCAGGGAAAGCTAGGGAACGCCTGATCACAACTGAAAATGAGTCAAGTCAGGAGGAAGTCGTTCACATGTCACGACCCTTTCCTCCACCTCCCCCACACTGCTGCCCCGGAAATCAATTCTCACAGCGCTCAGTGAGTCAGGCCTAAGCACTTTGATTGCCGGCTCAGCTGATGTCACCCACCAGAGCGGCGGGGACACCCACTGCATCAGAGGAAGAGACGTTGGACTTAGACCCAACCACCCTCCAGCCCCCTGGGAGCCTGACATTTCCAGGACAGGGAAGACAAACTTCCTTTTTTAAAGAACCAGGCTTTCAGTGTGGGAAAAAAAAAGAGGCGGGGGCGGAGGAGAATTGGAGAAGGTCAGTACGTGTTCACCCTTGGCTGGAAGCCCACAACCAGGGAAGTTTCTGTTCTTTCAGAAGAGGTAAGCGAATCACAGTGTCCTGTAAGTCAACAGCAGGTCCGAGTCACCGCACGTACTCAAAGGACTTTGACGCAACAGAGCCAGCAGGGTAAAATGGCCTAACTCCCTCTGTAATGCTTGCGCCTGAAGTCATCATTGGTAGTAAGTGAAGGGATTCAAGATGGATGACTTCCTACAGTACTCTGCCACTCACTTTGCATGAATTATCGTCCTAGTATGTCAGTTCTGTTGCTGTGATATAAATATCCTGACAAAGAGCAACTTACGGGGAAAAGAGTTTGTCTGAGCTCACAATTAAGGCAGAGCTCACCAAAGGGAAGAAGCCGGGGCAGCAGGAGCTGAAAACAGTCACCACACACCACAGTCAAGAGCAGAAGGAAAGAATGCATGCGTGCTCACGTGCTCATCTTCTCCTCTTTATAGACTGCAAGACCCAAACTTGCAAGATGGTACTGCCCACAGTGTACTTGGTCTTCCCACATCAGTAAACGAGTTCAAGGCAATCCCACATAGACATGCCAACAACCCAACCCAACGTAGGCAGCCTCTCATTGAGGCTAGATTATGTAATGTTGACAATTAAAACTAATCATAATTATCTTATGTGAACCTGACGATGTTACCTGGTAGTGATGATGGCAGTCTTATTTTGAGGCATATGAAACACTGACAGACTAAGTAATTAATCCAAGAACACATAGCAAGCGAGTGGCAAGGTCAGAGTTTTAAGTCAGAAGATGTAGACAGATGCTATCCAATCAAACTTCATGCAAAGATTGTGTTTCATTTATCTGTATTGTACTGAGGGCAGTCATTAGTTACTAAGTATTTGAGATTTGATTCATGTGCAACTAGAAAACAAGATTTTGAAATTGCAATTTTATCTTAACTAGGTTATAATTAAGATAAACCCTCACCAATTGCTTGCAGCTATCCTATTGGACAGAACAGACTGACAAACTCAGAACAAAAATATTAATAATTAATCATGTGCCATGTGGTGAATGACAGCAGTATGTGCGATACCCCTGGCCTATTTTAATTGATGGGAACTCAAATTATATAAACATTAATGTCCTCCTTGAAGATGGAAAGGAGTATCAGGCACCTGTAGGGAAGGACACCAAGGACCTTCCTTTTGAAAGACGAAAGCATGCATATGTCCTCCCGGCTACATTCACCCACCACCCTGCCTTCATCTAGCCCTTAAAAGCCTCTTCATAATTCCATCTTCAGTCCCATTCCCAGGTCAGCAACCCCTGAGGGCAGGGTACCCTGGATGTCTCTCCCTCTGAAATAAATCACATCCAACATGTCAGAATAATGCTAGAGAAAGATCCATCTCTAGCCACCTTCCCTCCATCAGCTCACCCTGTGTATGAAAAAGGCTCTGGATCTAAGTTCAGCAAGGCACAATGCAAGATCCATGCAAGCTAATGCACGAAGGATTTTGATGGAAAAAAAAAAAACAGGACAATGAGTGTACAGACAGGATGATCAATTAGGATGCAGCCTAATCTTCATTGCTGACTTTAATGAATTTAGAATCAGAAGAATGTTGATGAGGATATATGAGAATATTGATGAGCTCTGGGTGTGTCTTGATTTCTTTTATGGTTACTGTGATGAGGCAATCTGACAAAAGCAACTGGTTTGCTGTCTCACAGCTCTAAGGTACAATCCATCATGGCAGGGAAGTCACAATGGCAGAAACATGAAGTAATTGGTAACACCAGTGGATCTCAACCTTCCTAATGGGGCAACTCTTTAACACAGTTCCTCATGTTGTGCTGACCCCCAACCATAAAATTATTTTCATTGCTACTCCATAACTGTCATTTTGCTACTGTTATGAATCCTAATGTAAATCTGTGTTCTCCAATGATCTTAGGTTGGCCCCTGTGAAAGGGTCATTTGACCCCAGAGGGATTGCAAGCCACAGGTTGAGAACTGCTGGGTCATACTGTACTTGATCAGGAGGCAGGGACTGATGAACCTTGGTGCCCATCTCACTGTATTCATTTTATAGAGTCATTTTATGCATCTAGGAAGCTACCTAGGAAGAATGGGTTACCTTGCTTTTAGAAGTAACAAGCTTAGCTCAAGAGGGGAACTCCTGAGGACCGGGGACTAGAAATGCCTGTGAAGAATCAGAGGAACCTCGAAGAAGCTTGCACTGAAATGAAAGGCTTTCCAGAAACCCAACAGTGTTTCTCTGATGCCTTCCTCTTACAGTGAAGAAAGCTAAGGCTTGGAGAAGGGACAGTATCCAAGTTCACACAGCAATGAGGCCATAAACAGCAGGTGCATCCAATGCCAGGATTCCTGTCAGGGACCCCGAGACTCTGCTGTGGAATTTGAATATGGCTGTGTGCCCAAAGGTCTGTATTTAAAGATTTGGTCTTGGGGTGGCACTATTGGGAGGTATTATGAACCTTTCCAAGGAGGTGCTTACATCACGGTTGGGGGGGAGCCCTTTAAAGGTATTATGGAACCTTGCTTGTCTTTGTCTGGCTTGAGAGGTGATCATTTCACTTCTTTGTTCATTTCCATGATGGTGTACTGCCATATGCCCCCTCATCACAGCACCACGCCTTTGAACTTCCAAATTTGGCCCAAAGAAAAAGTTGGCTTTATAAGTTAGCTACCTTAAATAATTTGTCATAGTAATGTGAAACAGCTAACTATTACATCTATTCTAGCATCTCTCACTAGCCTTACCTGAACACAATGTATCCTTCCTGGTACAGACTCTAGAATATCACACAAAACAAATGAACAAGCCCTTCTAATGACGTCTTTGGGGATACTTTCATTAAACCATTTTACTTGGCAGTTCTTTATTAAAAACAGGCCAACACAAACTGAACTCGATTAGGTTTTCTTTGGGGGGGGCACAAAGTTGGGTGGGTAGAGAAGTGAAAATGGATCTGAGGAAAGGTGGAGTAGGGGAATAAACAAAAAAATGTGTGAAATTTTCAAATAATGAGAAAACTTAAAGCAGGCAGTCTTCTTTCAGGAACCTTGTCCTTTGTTCTTCTACCTCAGTATTTCCCAAAGGCCCAAGGAGATGCATGAAAGAAAGACTTCTGTCAGCAAGATAAATGTTCACATCCATCAAGGTGGTGAAATTAAATCCCACAGTGTTTGCCCCCCCTACAGGAAGATGAGGGTCATGCATTTTGGTTTCCTCCTAGCAAACTTAGCCTTTTTTGATTTAGCCAAATCAACACTTTTTCCTTTCTCTCTTTCTAAACAATGCATACTCCCACTGGTAATTTTGACCCACCGAGCTCTGGTGTGGTCTACTCAGGGGGTGCAAGTAGTGTACAAAGGCTGAGCTCCTGCCCTTGTTCTAGCAGTACTATATAGTCTGCTGGCCACAGCCAAGTCCAGGAACCTCAGAAGAACTGAGAAGGCAGACACTGGACAGCTGTATACATGACATCAATTCTTCCCATACTACCCTTAATAATCCTGCCTGTCTCTACATGCAAATCCCTGGCATCTTCGTTACAAGTAAGAAAGAACCATGGAAGGCTGGCACTGTCCTGGACAGTCATCTAACTCTATTGGTCCGAAACTAAGAATTGAGGTCTAGAAACTATAAGATCTCAGCAACACTTGTGGGTAGCAGATGTAAGAATCATCCATGGGTCTTTCAAGGTTCTGGAAGGGCTGTTTGCTTCCTGTATACTTGGGAGTGTTGCAAAAGGCTTGGGACCTGATTTTTCTGTAGTTTTCCTATGTTCTGGGCTCTGCCTGCTTCATGTCTCTCTGAAAAGTCAGGATTAAAATGTCTACTAAGCATGCATCACAGAGATATTCAGGAAATCAGATCAAAACACCCCCAAAAAGGAAAAAGTACTGTAAGCTGATTATTAAGACACCTTTCCCATCTCAGACATATTGTCTAATAACTTCTTTTAAAGGATAATAGTTGTTTTAATCTAAACAAAAATTCTCTGGAAGAAACTGAGGCAGGAACACTCAAGCTAAGCTTAGCCCATGGGCAGTGCTGCTAGTCACTGTGTTAGCATTTCAACAAATACATGACAAGAACCAGCTTGAGAGCAGAGAACAGTCGACTTCCAGGCCCCTGCTTTTCCTTTAAAAGTAAAAATCACCCAGGAGCCTGAAGAGATGGTTCAGAGTTTAAGCATGCCGGCTGCTCTTCCAGAGAACCCAACTTTTGGTTCCCAGCACCCATGTGAAGCTGCCCACAACCACTCGTAACTCCAGTCCTAAGGGGATCTGAAGAGTGACTTCCTCAGGCACCAGCATGTACACATACAAACACACATACATGTAATTAAAAATAACAAAACATCTTTTTTTAAATCACCCAGCTGATGGTGCATGTAATCCTAGCACTTGAGAGGATGAGGCAGGAGAGTTGTAATTTGAGGGCCAGCTGGATTTGATAGCACCATCCTATCTCAAAATAACACCAGCATCAAACATTACCCCACATGAAAGGAATAGATCTCAACCCCTACCCCACAATTCAAGCTACTTTCTTTTAAATGGAGATTGAATTGAACAAAAACAAAGGGGAAATTATACAAGTTGTAATCTTGGCTGCAGAATTTAAAATCTAGGACATTCTCATGATATTTTCCCCTTTTTTTCCTAAGAGTCCCTATGCAGGAGTAGGAGACTAGAACAAAACTAGACAATAAGCCAACTCCAAACAACAGGCAAGTGCTACCCTATGGCCATCCTGGGCCTGCCTTCCCGCACCACCCTCTCCAGTCCGTGCCAGCTCACAGTAGTAGAACACTTGATGTTTCTTAATAAATAAATATTTCTCTGGGCAGTGAGTAGAGCCAAAGTATGTGATCCATTTATTTGGAACCAGACTTTTATGTAGTGTTTTATTATTTTTCCCTTGTAAGATGTGTTCTCTTCCCAAGGGAGAGTGCTCATTAATTTCAACCATGGCCCTAAGGTATGCTGAAACCTTCTACTCACACTGGCTGTCACACAGCCAAGGTCAAAACAGCAGTCTCTTAAGTGCAAAAGCCAGAGTCAAACCATTTTTCTGAGAAGAACCCTCCAACACGTCCCAGAACACTGAGTTGAAAATGCTGGAACTTGGGGCTCCCTAGTGTTTTGCTCCCAAGTAGAGTGCACAGGGGACACATTTTCCCTGCTTATATACTGTCATTCATTTTTTTATGCCTGTGCAACTAAGTTACTGTCGTGTAAGATGTGACAAATGTCTTGAAGATTCAAGTCGAGGTTGTTCCTCCAACATCTTAAATGCCTAGTATAATGTCTTGTTTAGAGTTATGGGAGCCCAGGTTCCATTCTCTTTTAAAGTTTCATTCTGTGTTAAGCACTGAAATTAAGGCTTTCCATCTGCATCCCATCTAAACTCCACAAGTCAAAGGCAGAGCCATCACTGATTCATCCACGCTGTAGATGAAGAGTTAAGGTATAAAGGGTTAAGTCTACTGTTCAAGGTCATGTAGCGATCTCCCATGGACACACTGTCACAGCCAGACTCTCAAGCCTGCAGAAAGCAAAGACTGCCTCGAAGCTAACATAACCATCCTGCCTCCCAGTTGAAGATGGCTGGTGTATAGACCCAGATGAGCTAGCTTATGACACAGTAAGAAAAATACTTCCACACTCTCAATGATTTAACCCAACAAAGGTTTGTATTCCCACTCTTCATTTCTGCTGGGAGTCCATTAGCCAGCTCTGGTTGTATGGTCTCCAATTTTTGGAGGGATGGGCACATGGAAGACTTGGTAAATGGTGCAATGGCTAGCAACAGGAATATCATACATCCTCGGATAACAGTCTTTTTCTAAGAGCAAACATTTGTGATCCCTAAACTTGCCTCTGCTCTCCTGAGAGGCTCTTTCCAATGCCACCAAGAGACAATAGGAGCTAGATGAAGTTACCCTCCAGGGACTTGGTAGAAAGGTCATTGTTGTCAAGAATCAAGTACCAATCCCAAATCTCCCATTGACCTACATTAACTTGGGCAAGCAGCTGCTTTTCTGGGCTGCATTTTCTTCATTTCCCAAAACATATGACTATCCTTCTCACCTTCAAGGTTCTTAACATGGTACTTTATGAGTCTACAAATGAATGTCCTTTACTAGGGAAATGCCCTTAAGGTGACACTGGCACCCTCCAGAGGATGTGGAAACATCTCTAGGACAAGGCTATTTGTAGCACAAGTCAACTCCTGATTTTGTTTGGTTAGTGTCTTGGGGAGGCCCTTTGCCAACCTAATAGAATAGGGTCAGCAGTTCATAGCAACTCTAAGGCCTTTGGAGATGTTGGGTGCTTTTTCTGTTGGTTTTTACACCTAATAAAAAGCAATTTCCTCTTTTCAAAGGGCTTTTTTTCTTGTTGGAAGATGAGTGGTTGGGACATTTTGCTTGGCTTGGAGTTTTAAGATGGAAAGGACATCATGTTTTAAGGCTGAAGATCTGGGCACAGAAAGAACAGGTAGTCCATCCAGGTCACAGAGAGCAACAAGAGCAGAAAGTTAACCACTCTCCATGGTAGACCTCACCCCCAGGCAGGAAATAGCTCTTGGATAAAAAAAAAAAAAAAAATCCCTGCCACATGATCCATGATGACTGAATGTTAATAGCCCTCAAATGTATTTCAGGTCCCTTTGAACAAGGAAGGAAAAGGAACACAGTAGAGTAGATTTTGGCTCGATCATAGCCTAAATGAAACGCCAGCTGGGACATAGTCTTGAGCCAACCCAGGAGATGGCTCCCCTCTGGCACTTTTCTGAAAGTGGAGGAATTTTACCTTTCTCAGAAATAAGATGAAAGGCAGGTATGGGAAGTGCCCAACCCTGAGCATTTCCTTCTTACAAGCTAGCCATGGCCCTTCTGCACTGCCATCTATGCAACTCACCCACAACCTTCTGTCTATACTGCATGTATATCACTGCCCCATCTCACTGACCCCTAAAAACAGTGTTGCCTACATGAAAGGATAGAGTTCAGCAACAAGCCATCCCCCTCCAGATGTGTTCAAGCCAACCTCCTTCATTCACTCCCTTCTCTGCCACTCTCAGCAGATCCTTCACTCCAACAGAACCTCATTCTTTCAGGCTCAGGAGCAAGCAAGTTGACCCAACTATACCCTGGGGGTACTAGCCAGATCCTAGAAGTGTTACCGTGATGGTCTCTGATGGGTCAGCATCCTCTTCTTTCCAAAAGCTGCCCCTCAGTTTATAGTGGATGAAACAAATCTATATACATTCTTCTGGGTGACTTGAAAGCACCGCTTCAAACAGTCAGCATCTCCCTTTTTTTTTAATGTAGCACGATTTTATTTGTTCACAACTTCTTTATATTTTCTTTTTTTTTTTTTACTTTTTTTTATTTCTTCATGTTACATCTCAATCGCAATCCCCTCCCTACTCCCCCCTCCAGTCCCACCCTCCCACCCTCTTCCGCCTCAACCCACCCATCCCCTTCCTTTTTTTTAAGTTTAAGGTATATCTTTCCCCCCAACAGCTCCCCCTTTCAGTCCAACAAATAGCTCTTTCTCTTATAACAATAAATACAATACAAAACAGCAGAAATAATTAGGCCACCATTATGAGAGTTAAATGGCTTAGCATACATTCCCAATGTCCAGTCTGTACGTATTTGGCCCCTGACTTTAACATTCTACTATCTAACCATCTCCATGAGTTTAAAGTTCTATATCTAATTCAGCTTTCATACTAACTTGCATCACAATTTTAAAAGCATCTTCTTAGATCCAGAATACCCTCTTGATTCCTAAACAACTCAAAATTTAACTATGAGACTCTAGCTATCTATTCTTCAACCACCTCAGAGACCTGAGAGGGATAAATATATCTGATTATATATGAAGTACAGGGCCTGCAGCTTCCAAAACTAAGAAATGACATACCAGTGGCTGCCTGGACAGTTCCCATTTTCTCTCCATACATTACAGCATCAATCTCCAGCCATTTGGCCCCGTTTCTCTGACAGACATTGATTGTAGAGCAGGAATTATGAAGGACTTACCTACCCTGTCTTGGCAGAGCTAGGCTGTCAACTTAAGCATCTCCCTTGACCTTTACAGAAAACCTGGGGAGAGAAGGATTATCGTTCTCATTTTAAAATCAGAAGATGGAAGCTCCTAAAGTTCTCAGTGACTTTCCAGGCTAAGCTGATGCTCACAGATACTGAGTCATAATACAGTTTGAACTTGAACTTGGGTGTTCTGGTTCCAAATCTAAATCCTGCTACATTTTCTAGGCATTCTCATATGTCCATTTTGTGTTGCCATTAAAAACACCTGAAGCCGGGTGTGGTGGTGCACACCTTTAACCCCAGCACTCAGGAAGCAGAGGCAGGTGGATCTCTGTGAGTTCAAGGCTAGCCTGGTCTACAAAGTGAGTGCAAGACAGCCAGAGCTACACAGAGAAACCCTGTCTTGGAAAAAAAAACCCTGAAGCCCAGTACTTAACAAAGTTTATTTAACTCATAGCTCTAGAGGTCCAAGAGCATAGTGCTAACATTAGCTTTTAGTGCAGGCTTCATGGAGGACAGTGTCACGCTGTGGGACTACATGTAAGAAAGAAATCACAGACGCCATATAGAGCTGATGAGATGGCTCAGTGGTCAGGTACATGCTGCACAAGCCTAAGGACCAGAGTTTAGATCATCAGAACTCTTGTAAATGCCAATTGGGTATGGTGGCCCACCTGTCATTCCAGTCTTGGAATTCCCAGAGCAAGTTGACTAGCAAGCTAGCCACATCAGCAAGCTCTGGACTTGATTGTGAGACCCTAGCTCATTGAATAAGGTTGAAGAATAATAGCATACGATTCTCGGGCCTCCACATACATGTGCACTCACATACACATGTACTAATAAATACATGTGCCCACATACAAAATATACACATGCATGTACACACACACACACACACATACACACAGAAGAAAATGGAAAAAGAAAAAGATCACAGAGCACAAAAGGAAGCAAAGGAGTTGGGAGGGACCAGGCTCACCAGACTCACTGTTCTTCAGGAACCAACACACTCCTGTAGACCCAACCCTACCCTCAAGACCAGCATTAACCATTTCACAAGGACATCATGACCATATAATTCCCCACCTAGGTCCCCACCTCCTAAGAGATTACTCTTTCTCAATCCATGAAAGTAGAGATCTAGAGCCCAATATGTGAAGTGCTGAGAGCCATGTACAAATTATACTAAAGCACAGAACACAGGCTCTTGGTCGGGTGTCACCAGGTTGACTTCCCTCTGATAAGAGCATTAGAATGCTGAGATTTGGGTTTGCCCATGGGTTGCAGACATGGAAGCCAGTATTTCCCATGTCATGGAGACATCTCTCAGGAAGTCATTAAGGAAGTGAGAGAAATCAAAGTCAACATAATGGGGACCACAAGTCACATCTTGCTCCAGACAAGAGACTATCAATAGGTACTTGATGACACTGTGAGGAGGACCAGTCCAAGGCCAGCTCTGCTCCTGGACGATCTGAATTGCTAAAGACCGTGTAGTGGAGAAATATGACTCATAGTGACCAGATCCCAGATATCTCACTTGTGGCTAATGCCAGGAAGCTCCTGCAGGCCTTAGGGTTGGAGATCTGTATTGTGCTCCAGCAGCTCCTACCCCCATGAAAGTCACTGATCTTAGCAAGAAGTCTCCACAGAGCTCAGATGGAGTGTACAGGCATCCACTTCAGGAGCGGAAGGCATGGAAGGAAAGACTCACTTGAGGGAATACAGTTGTCTCAGCTGACCAAATGCTCGCAAATCGGAACTCTGGTATCTGCAGAATGCATGGGGTAGGGATGGGGCTGTAAATAATTCATCTTCCCTGAAACTTTGATGGAAATAGGTACCATGTGATCACATGCACAGGCCCCTACCAAGTAAAGGAGTACCTCTCCACACCTAAGGAACAACTATCTCCAGGGAAGAACATTCCAGAAGCGTAGGTAGATTTGCCTCTAGGGCTGTGGCTGCCTTCTGGCAGACCTACAACAAGAGTCTAGTCTCCCACTCGGTGATAAGATGTTGAGCCCATGGAAGACTTCCTCAACTGAACCAAAGCATTCCAGGGCATCAAGTCTTCCATAGATGTGGAGTCATCTGCTTAGCTGTTAGCTATGGATGATAATGTTTCGAATACTGCTGCTCTGGATTATTCTTTTTCCTTTCTAGCTCTGTCATCCTTCCCAGTTCTTATTAAACACAAGGAGGTATAAATTCAGGAAATCTTTGAGCAAGATAAAAGCAGGGGCTAACAGCCAAGAAATAGAAGAACTATTGTTTCTTCTTTTTTCTCATTGTATGATTTAGAATGTACCATTTAGCCTCTTTCTAGTCTACTTTCGGCTACAAAATCAGGTAAGCATCTCTTAGAACTAAATATGAATGAGACTGCCAAGTCAGACATCTTCAACACTCACTTCTTGGGGCAGATGAGATGGCTCAGTCTGTAAAGGTGGCTTTCACCAAGCCTGGTGACCTGAGTTCAATCTCCAGGAGTCACAGAGTAGAAGGACAGAAGTGATGCCTGAAAGATGTCCTCTGACCTCCACGTGCACAGTGACACACACACACACACACACACACACACACACACA
>CAJQZJ010032201.1:1060777-1103602 GCA_907164525.1 Lophiomys imhausi | reverse complement strand
ACACACACACACACACATATACACATACGCACACAGACACACACACAGACACATATATACACACACGTACACATACATACATACATACATACATACATACATACACACACACTGTCTTTCTCTCTTTCTCTCTCTCTCTCTCTCTCAATCAATCAATCAATCAAAATAGTTTTTTAAAAGATCCAATTCCTGGTTTTAAAAAACATTTTTCAGACCCTCACTTCTCTAATACCTATGCCGCAAACCTTCCCCTAGAGCCAATCACAATTAACATTACCAAGAACTAATGGTTAGCTAGTCCAGCTCAGGTGTCAGCTTCCACTTCTCTGCTTCCACCCTGTGAATCCTGGGGTTTGAAGTCAGGTCATCAGGTTTGGTGGCAGTCACCATTACAGACTGGGCCATCTCATCAAAGTACCACATGCTTTCTGGTTGTTCAGAACCTGTACCTAGGGAAAATCTATGAAAAGTATCGTCATCTCCTCTGGCATCATCATCATGGCTGCCCCACTGAATCTGGAAAAGATGATGCATCTGTCAGGAAGCCTTGAGCCTTCCTCAGTAAGCTCATCAAGGTAATTGCTAAACTGTTAGCTTCTCTGAAACCTTAGGTCATTTAACAATATTCACTAAACCATAGAAACCTTCTTTAAACCCCCATGCACCCCATACATTCCTCCCTGCCTACTGTTTTGTGTTCATCTTCACCTTCTCAGCCTGCTCCCTGAAGACTCCCAGTGGATCCCTGACTTGCTGTTGGCAGGCTGATTCCTAACTTACCTCCCTCACACCCACCCAGCACCCTCTACTCCAACCCCTAACCCTCCTGGGGAAGCTCATGGCCATCTTCACCTAGAAACCATAGCTAGCAAATCCCATGCCTGGAACATTTTCCTGAGTTCCAACGGCACAAGCAGTGTAGATAATCCAGTCTTCTACTGCTTTGTACTGGTGGTTTGGTTTTTTTTGTTTGTTTGTTTTATTTTGTTTTGTTTTTCTCATACAAGTTGATTCTCTTCAGTCATGCCAAAGCCAAGAGCAATTCTTAGGCTCCTCCCAGACCTTAGAAACACTGGTAGACATTGACGACATGGAAAAGTCCATGGTATAAGAACCAAGTAGTAGGATCAGCCCAGGGGTCTATCCACAGATTAATGGAAAAATAAAATGTGAAATATGTCACTATTAGACTTACGTGTGTGTCATGGCATTTGACTCCGCTATACAGAAGAACAAAATTATATCGTTCACTAGGAAATGGGTGAAGCTGGAAATCATTATGTTTAGTAAAATAAGCCAAACCCAAAATGACAAATATCACATGATCATGTTTTCTCTCATATGTGAGTCCTAGATTTTACACACACATGCACCATCAATGTAAAAGGGTGACTATTTCAGAATAGGAAGAGGTCTAGTACATAAGGAAAGGGGGATGGGAGATGATGATGATGATGGAGGCTAAATACACTCAAAACACATGATAGAATAGAATAAAACATCTTTATAAGGTATTATCTTTTAATCACTTAGCAGTGATTATAGTGGCTCAGTGGTTAAGAGCATTTGCTGCTCCTGCAGAACATCCAGATTGGGTTCCCAGCACCCATGTGGCAGCTTACAACCACCTGCAACTCTAGTCCCAGAGGATCTGATGTCCTGTTCTGACTTCTGCTGGTACTGCACACATGTGGTGCACAGAAATACATGCAGACAGAAACACCCATACACAAGAAATTTACAAAAGCCTTTTAAAAAGAAGAAGAAGGGCCAGGCATTGTGGCACACACCTTCAATCCCAGCCCTCCGGAGGCAGAGGCAGGCGGATCCCTGTGGGTTTGAGGCCAACTTGGCCTACAAACAGAGTCCAGCACAACCAGGGCTTGTTACACAGAGAAACCTTGTCTAGGGGGAAAAAAATAAAAAAAAAGAATGATCCATCTCTTTGTCCAACAAATGAACACTAATATTTTCTGAAGCAAAGGTGCGGTGGCTGCTGGGAAACTGAAACAATCCTGTATCCGGTTCTGTCAGTCTGCAGAGATCCTGTCTGAGATGTGTCCTTGGACCTCATTCTCAGGGAGAGAGGCTGATGCATCCCCCATATCTGAAAGCATGTTTATGGACATGATCAAAGTAACTCACTGCCAAGGGCCACAAAATCCCAAATCTGCTTTAAATATAGACCTTGGCCTGAGGCTATGGCAGCTGGCTTTATCAGTCAGTCCTGGTGAGTTGTCCCCTGAAGAAGAATCAAGAAATTCTTGTGAAGTTGGTGAAGCTGGCCTACAGGAAACCTACCTTTGTTTGTTCCATCTGTAGAGCTTCAAAGGAGGAAAGGACCACTCTGCACACCAGACAGTGAGACCAAAGCCTGTGCCCCTGTGCCTTGCCTTGGCTGGGAAAAGGTTTCCTCTCAGTAAACCTCACTGCGTACAAGGATGGTTGCTGATGGCCCAGATCAGATTCAGTGACCTCAAAATGTCATGTAATCAGCATGTCAACCCTCAGGGAGCAAATCACAGAATGGAAAGACAGCTGGAAGCAGTGCAGTCACCATGAATCTCCTTAGAAAAGAAAGAAAGCAGGGATGAAGAGACCTCTGACTTTAATGACCAAGTTCTATACCACCTCAGTGGTTTGCACAAGGGCCTGGGTTCTCCAGGTCCCACAAAATGGGCCCTTGGGACACTATTGCTTGAGAAGTTCTACATTAGAAGGAAAAGGGAAAGAAAGAAAGAAAGTTGGGAGGATTGGTGCTCCAAAGAGCGTGATCCATTGAGAGAATCTCAATGACAATGACAGAATTAAAGAGTCCTTGCTCCCTGAAGAGAGATATTGGCAAGGTAATTTGCATATTTGAGTACACATAAGACCTGATTCTGTTGTGATTAGCCAGTGTCTGCCTGTGCTGGTTGTTAAGTATTGTGACTTTAAGCACTGTAAGGATATAGTCCAAGCAACTGAACATTGACAATATCAGTGATTCAAGGGCCCTTATTTGTGGCAATGACAGGCAAGTAGATATGAGGTGCAAAAGAGATTAGAACATCCTCCCTTTAACCGGAGCAGTTTCCATTTCTTTCTTATGTTTGCTTTACCCAAGATATGTGGAAATTTAAGGGACGTAAAAGAAAACAACTTCTGTGACAATATTTTGGTCTAAACAGTCTTTATTAGTCTGTTGTTTTTTGCCACTCTCCTCACACCAAGTGAAGCCACTCATAGTATCCACTGTGCCATGGCTACCTTGCTCACCAAGCAGGCAAAAGTGACCATATGACTTGTCCCACCACCTAGGCCCACCTTGGTATGATGTGGGTGTCCCAGCCCTTGCTATCATCCTGTTTGACTCATTTCCACCCAGCCTGGATCTTCTACCCCTACTTTGATCTGATGTCCCTACCCTTAATCATCAAGGGACTGCTTATCTAAACATTATTGGGCTTTGGAGAAATTACACTACAGAAGCCAAATAGATAAATAAACGCTGCTCCTCGACCTCCACTAGACCAAACTTAGCAATCTCCTGGGGATGTTTACTTTGGAGAAGTGCTGCTTCAGATCTGGATTCATTCTTTAGTGAGGCCTCCAAGTCAACCCACAGTGAGATCTTCAGGGGGAGGTCTAATCCCAAGGTTCACAATTAAGAAGCCCCACAAGTAGCATCACTCCTGATAGCCTCCATTTTGAGATAAAACCTTCAATGTGTGAGTAAGAGATTGCCTTCATTGGTGACAGATACCACAGCCAGGATTGAGGCTTTTGTATAAAACAAATGTGCTTCCAAGTCCTGGATTCTAAAATTTCCCCGTTTTGACCAGACATCTGGTGCCCCAGGATGTCCCTCAATCTAGACTAGCAATCCTGGAGGATGACCACCCCAGCAGGGCCAAGCCCATATCCCCAACATTAGAAAAAAGACCAGGCCAGTTCTTGTAGACAGTTTTCTCTCAAGAAGCACAGAAGGTGGCTTTCCACAATGGTATTCAGGTCTCATTCCAAACTTAACCACCAAATAAGCGACCAGGGTTGTTGGGGGCGGGGGGGGAGGTTGAGCGTGTAAAGTTGGCAGGTCCCCACCCATGAAAGGAAACATCCAAAGAGAAGAAAAATAAAAAACATTACTGTCGGACACTGTTGGTCAACATAACAATCAAATGAACTATTGGCAAGCCAACAGAAATCACTCAAAATTTTGATCAGTAGACTAAAGAAAAGAAATACAATTTTGTAAATTCCATGCAATAACTCAAACTAAGTTTGGAAAGTAGTTTCCAGCAGTGACTTTTCTTTCTTATTAAAACAGACATCATATAATAGTGGCCAGTGGTTGGGCAACGGTATGTGTTCAGTTCCTGCTGCTGACATGAAAGCAGTAGTAATTGGTGTGTGGGCACGCCTGTCCACACTCCTGTTGGCTTCCCAGCAGTGTGAGTGAAGGTGACAGAGGCATAGCTGCCTGGTCACCAGTGGACCTGCCTTGGACACAGAGCATGACTGGAAGATAGGCACCTGTCCTTCTGCACAGTGAGAGCCCCAATATGCTTACGGCCATATTCTCAGGAAGTGAGCTTGGTCTGCTGATCCGCATGTCACGGTGACTACCCAAGCCATAAACAGGAAAACAGACCGGAAGAACTACCCCTCTGAGGCAGGACTCTAAGGCCTGTAACTTCTGCCCCTATCGTGTTTCTTAGCTCCAAGTTGAATTTACTGAAGTTGTGGTATGGTTCTTTTTTATTAAACCAAAACAGATGGCTTTAGGTGATCTCTGTCTTAGGGGGAAAAAAAGAGTAAGAAGAATATTTTCAAAGTATCCTGTCGGAGCTAGTGAGGTGGCTCAGTGAGCAGAGCCACTAAGGTTCTCGCCAAACCTGAAGACCTGAGTTTGATCAGTAGACCCACACGGTAGAAGAAAACTGACTCCCCTGTGGTGCCCTCTGACCTCCACATCCATGCTGTGGCATGTGTGCCCCCTCCCCCCCACACACACACACAAACAAATGTAATTTAAGTATTCCGTAGTTCTCTCTATGCAAACCACATGTCCTGATGCTAGTCTGAGCCTCTGTTTTGAAGTACCCTTGTTTCCCTTTGGCTCAGTCATGTGCTCTGCGTCACACACGTAGAGAAACACTTGCAGGAAGATTTGCTGAGATGTCTATAAAAATGTTTTGGTCACTGAAGAATGCTAAAGGTACATAACTAAGGAAGCGCAGGCTCCAGCATATTCTCCTGCATTCCCAGTCCGAAAAGGGAACTCAGGAATGGCTGCATTCTCTCTATAAAAGTCACCATGAAACCTCCATTTCTGAATAAGATGGCCCAGAGCACATGCCTCTGGTCATGAGAGACATTCTACCCATTGTCACCTTCCCCTCTGCGATATATACATATAAGGACAGAGTGGAGGAAATGGGGAGTTCTCACAAGTAGAAGCCAGCTACTGTGCAGTGCTCCAGACTGAGTCAGTTACGAGTCCTCCACTAGAGCCTGTACTAAAACATCCCAGGGCCCCACAGTGAAGCAGCGGTAAGTGCTGGAAAAACTAACTTAAGTGAGCACTGGACAGTGTCCTGCTAACTCAGGAAGACTCAATTTTCTGTAATTCCAGTTCCAGAGAAATTGATGCCTTTTAGCCTCCATGGACACTTGCACTCATGTGCACAAATACACACACACACACACACACACACACACACACACACACAGGGAGAGAGAAACTTGAAGAAAATAATACAAGATTTTATTAAATTGTCAACTGCAAGTATTTCTATAGCTGTGTTGACTACACCTAACTTCTTAAAGAAGCAAGCTACTGACTCAAATACTCCTACGCCTGTGATCTGTTGTCTAACATTCATGACAGTACATGAGCTACCACCACTTCCTGGCAGAGGCACTGAAAACTGTCATTTTCTTCTCCCTCTTTCCCTCCCTCCTTCCCTTTCCCCTTCCTTTTTTACCCCCTTCATTTTCTTTTGCAGAGTGAAAAATGTCACAGTTCTTTACAGATTAAAACTGAAGTTCAGAAGCATCAAAGTAAAAGTGAGAGTGCAGGGTAAGTCCCAGCATGTGTTCCCTTTTGGTGTCCTCAGCGCTGCTTTTAAATCTCCTTCTCCATGAAGATGGGTTTGAAAAAGAAAAGGAAAAAAAAAGCTCCCTCCAACTATCAAATGATAGTTGATCATTCCTAATGATCCATCAAAATTAGCTTTCACTAATAGCCTAATTTGTGCTTGGAGTGTTTATTTCTGTATATTGTTAAGCACTTAGATTAACTGGCAAGACAACCTGACCCCAGCGAAGAGTTGCAGATTGTTGACCTTGTTCCCTTTAGTGAATTTAGAGAGACTGAGTTCAGGTAAGTTTACCAAGAATTAGTTCAGCTTGTTGTTAGCCGGCCTATTAAGTGGGATGGAGAGTTTGAGGGAGAAGCAGGGTTTCCATGAGCATGGTGTGCCTGTTACGTAGCGGGTACCAAACAGGGAAGAAGAAGCTGTGCTCACATCACATGACTATAGCCATTCAAGAAGAGACAAACATCAGAAATCAATTACAGTCATATCATCAGACATAGCAATAGTCATTGCAATATTTTAGTACAAAAGCATAATGACCTAACAAAGGACTTTGGCTGACTCACCACGTAGGTTCCAGAAGTAAAGCCTTTGACAGCCAATCACAGCCATCAAACAGTGTGCCACAGCACAGCACTGTTGCAGAGCTATGATCTCATTCAGCCAAAAGCAAAGAATTGTCCTAAGAGCTGGGAGTCAAACCCAGTGGGTGGGCTCGTGGATACTAAGAAGATGCACTGCCACTGAACTATTCCTGGAATCCTAAGAATATTACAGCTTTGGTCCCTCTGATCTTATCATGAGTTAATAATGTTTTCTACAAGTCAGTATTAAGTATTTAAAGAATCCCATAAACCTCACAACATGTTGGAGTTAAGTGCCATTCCTAGTTCAGATAAGACCTAGTGATAGCTAATATTGTTAAATTATTTATAATATGTTAACTCTACTTTATGAGGGAATTTTGAGATTAATTGGTTGACAAAGCCTGATTTTACATTGGGAAGCACCTCTCCCTGGGCTGGGGTCCTGGACTAAATAGATAAATAATAAATGAGAAAGAGATCTGAGCACAGCATTCTTCTCCCTCTGCTTATCGACTTTATGTTGTGCAACGTGACCAGCTGTCCCACACTCCCGCTTACCGTGACTTCACCATGACAGACTGTACAATCAAACTATGAGACAAATCAAAGCCTTCCTCCTTCTAGTCAAATATTTTGTGACAGCAGCAGAACATGGAACTAACACAGTCCTTTTACAGATGCACTATATTACCAAGGTTACAGGGCCAGTAACAAGTCAGCCTGCTAGACTATGATGTGTTTTTGTTCTGTGCCATGCCCACACAGAGACACTGGACATTTGAGCAGATGACCAAGCCACAAAGTACATTTCAAAAGGGTTCACCTAGGCCTTCCATCATTTGCCCTCGGACCATCAGTTAATAAAACAGTCCCAGAGAGACAGATCTCCAGTCGAAGGCTTCCCTGTGGTTCTTCCAGAAGGTTCTGGAGAAACAGACCTAAGTATACCTCACCTTCAACTGGCCTGATGTTCTCCGACAAGGGACAGTGATCCCTGGAGGTCTACTTCCTTACACAGTGTGCTGGCCAGAATGTCTGTAAATGTGCTGACAGCTTCCACTACCTGTCCTTTCTCTGGCCCTTGTGGGGACCTGAGCATTCTCAAAGATGCCTGGCTCCAGCCCATAGCCAAGCCTATGAGAAGCAGTTGACCCATTCCAAAAAAGTTTACCACAGCTCATTAACTCTCCCATATTGGTCCAAGGCAATCCGGAGTCACCCAATGAAATGTGGAACATGAGAGGAGAAGGCCCCAGAGCTTTTGTCAGTTTGCACAGTTTACAAGGCCCAGCATCCAGTCAAGCTTCATGGCATAAAGGGCCTTCTAAGAAGACACAAACTGCTTTTCTTTGAAGGATGGAGGGGGGCATGCTTTCTACATTTGTATGGTTTGGGGCATTTCAGGATTTTTTTTTTGATAAATGAGAATGAAGGAGAAAGGAGGAAATAAAGTGAAAATAGGGGAAAGGTCTTCAAGGAGCCCCAAAATATAAACACAGACTATTTGTGTCTTAGAGCAAACAGGAAGTATCTTGTAGGATGCTGTGAACAGAGCCAGGCAACAGTCTGCCCATGCTTATGATTAAATGAGGTGTCAATTTTGGCCTAACTCTTCCAATTAAAAAAGGACTTAATTTGCAACTTTTCTTTCACCTTAAACATGTCTAACCGGACATGTTCAGACATTACAACAGAAAAATCAAATACTCACACTGTCCAAATATCTATAAACAGGAAACAAGGTCGTTCCTTCAATCTTGGCCTGACAGCACAAGGGAAGTGTGGGAAAATCCTTCCTTGCTGTAAAATTGGAAGGATGGAGGCTTCAGAGATTTGGGTCAGCAGTTCAGGGCACTGATTGCTCTTCCAGAAGACACAGCACCTACATGGTGGCTCGCAACCCATAGGAGGCATAGATTTAAAAAATTGAGGAAGAACATGATTGTTTACTATTATTATTGCTATTAATTATTTGTGTGTGTGTGTGTGTGTGTGTGTGTGTGTGTGTGTGTGCCATCTAGAAGCCAGAAAAGAGTGTCAAATCTCCTGGCACTGGAGTTACGGTTGATTATGAGCCATCCTATGTGGGTGCTAGGATTTCAAGTCAAATCCTCTGGAAATAAAACAAGCAACCTTAACCACTGAGAAATTTCTCCAAGTCTCAAAAACATGTTTTATACCATAACACGAAGTCATATTAGAGAACTATGTAATTAGTCAATAAATTTACTTTTTGAAGGTGGCCAATAACACATTTTAAATAAATAAATAACATGAAAACTTTCCTGAAAAACTGCTACAATGGATCCTCTGGTTACCGTGCAGACATGGCCAAGTCCAAGAACCACACCACACACAACCAGTCCCGAAAATGGCACAGAAATGGCATTAAGAAATGCCGGTCACAAAGATATGAGTCTCTTAAGGGGGTTGACCCCAAATTCCTGAGGAACATGCACTTTACCAAAAAGCACAACAAGAAAGGTCTGAAGAAGATGCAGGCAAACAACGCAAAGGCAGTGAGACCACGTGCAGAGGCCATTAAGGCCCTTGTGAAGCCTAAGGCCGTTAAACCCAAGATGCCAAAGGGCCCCAGCCACAAACTCAGCTGCCTTGTTTTCATTGCTCACCCCAAGCTTGGGAAGCGGATTCGAAGCTACATGGCCAAGGGCCGTATGCTCTGCCAACCAAAGCCCAAGGTTCAAGCCAAGGCAGAGGCCACAGCTTCGGTTCAGGCTTCAGTTCCAACTAAGGCCAAGGCTCCAGCTCCAACTAAGGCCCAGGCTCCAGCTCCAGCTCAGGCTCCCAAAGGTGCCCAGCCCCTATGAAGGCCCCATAGAAAAGGCTTCTGCCAACATGAAGACAGATGGACTTGTGTGACACACCTATCCACCCACTATTTGCTGATGACCAGTGTCCTATGCTGTTTTTACAAATAAACCCAAGGCAAGCTCTGTTAAAAAAAAAAAAAAAACTGCTACAATGCATTACAGGTGCAAAGTCCAAGTGCAGAAGAAATGACTTTGTAATACTGGAAGACAACAATGAAACAAGGAAAAAAAGAAGGAAGGAAGGGAGGGAGGGAAGGGAATGTAAAGGAAGGACAGTATAGTAGTAACTTTTTCTGTTGCTGTGATAAAACACCTTTGCAGAAAAATTTAAGGGGGATAAAGTTTATTTATCCAAAGGTACAGACAACCATGGTGAATGAGTTAATGTTGATTATCAACCTAACAGAATCTAAAGTCACCTGGAAGACAAGCCTCTGGCCACACCAATAACAGAATATTTTTATTTATAGCACATATATTTATTAGTATTTGAATTTTCTTTAAAGGATATTAATATTCTTAGTGCAAGTCCATGAAGGATAACCTGATTTACGGCAGTCCCAGCAGGAAGTCCCTTTCAAGCTTAGTGTCCATTGGGCCTAACTTTTTCAGTTCTCAAGACCAGTTTATTTCAACCACCAATTTGTGACCAGTTTATAAAGTCAGTCTGTTCCAAATGCCAAACTGAAGGCAGCTCAGGCGGCTTCCAAAGTCTGCTCACCTTGCTGTCTGTTGGGCCTAACTTTGCCAATTCCCAAGGCAAGTTTATTTCAACCACCAATTTGTGGCTGGTTTACAAAGTCTGTGTCTTCCAACTGTCAAACTAGAGCAGCTCTGGTGGCTTCCAAACTCCACTTGCCTCCGCTTACTCTTCTGGCTCTCTGTAGCCCCAAGACAGACACCTGTTAGGAACTCTCTCTCCAGCAGTACTGTTGCTTCTCCAAGAAACCAACATCATCTTCACAACTTATACAGTTTCTTAGCCATGCCCCTTCAACAGGGACGTTCACAGAACTACGTTGTCAACTGCTCTCAGTCCATTTCAGCAAGCCAAAGGGACACCAAACCTTATGTTTTGCCAGATGCTAAGCTGAACTGCACACTAATTCACTAAAGAGGCATAACTTCTACCATATGCCTCTAGTAGAGTATCTTTGTAGAAAAAATATGGCTAATTAAATTATTTACTAGTATTTATGTTATCATTAATTGGTCAGCGTTGTTAATCCTTAACGCACCATTATAAATGAATACACACAGGCACCACGTGGATTTTAGCAAGCCTTGGCCTGAATTGAGCAATCTTGGCCCACCTAAACTAGCTCTTAATTTTATTACCAAATATGACCCCATATATACATACGCCCCCTTGAACTGCTATTCTTCACGCTATGACAATGTCCCTGGCCATGTGGAATTAGGTTCTTTTTTATAACCCATGGTGTGTGTCCTCCTACTTCCTGCTCCTGGCTGGAATGAACTAATCCTCTGTATAAAGTGCAGGCTTCCTGTTCTAATCTCAGGAAGTCCCGCCTTCCTATACTCTTTCTGCCCAGTGAATTGGCCATCAGCAACTTTTATTAACCACTCAAGAGAATACCTCAAAAGGGGTGGTAACCAGATTTCAGCATTGAAATCAGCCTGTCATAAGCAATGTTATTAGACCTTCCTTCAACATCTCCGCCTTTAAGTCTAAAAAAAGGCTCCTTTTCTTTTTTTTCTTTTTTTTAAAATACTTTATTTTTTTTCTTCAAGTTACATCTCAGTAACAAACCCGTCCCTATTCCCCCTTCCTAACCCGCCCTTCTACCCTCTTCCCCCCAGAAGTTTCCCCTTTCAGTCCAACAGATGGTTCCTTCTCTTATAACAGTAAGTATTATACAAAACAATAGATATAAATATGCCACATTTATGAGAGTAAATTGGCCCAGTATACCTTCCCAATGTCCAGTTTATACATATATGGCCCCTGACTTTAACATTCTACTATCTAACCAACTCCATGAGTTTAAAGGTCTATATGTGACTCAACATTCATACTATCTTGCAACACACTTTTAAGAGTATCTTCTTAGATCTATAACACCCTCTTGATTCCTAAACAGTTCAAAATTTAACTATTAGACTCCAGCTGTCTGTTCTTCAACCACCTCAGAGACCTGAGAGGGATAAATATATTTGCTTATATAGGAAGTGCAGGGCCTGCAGCTTCCAAAACTAAGAAAGAACATACCAGTGACTGCCTGGACAGTTCCCATTTTCTCTCCATACATTCCAGCATCAATCTTCAGCCTTTGGGTCCTGTTTCTCTGACAGACATTTGTTGTAGAGCAGGGGTTATGAAGGACTTACCTACCCTGTCTTGGCAGAGTTAGGCTGTCGATTTCCCTGCTACCAAGTTTTGTCCTTTTTGGACAGCAGTCTGTCTGCAGTTGGTGCAAGAGGTTTTTTCATGCCAAGAGAAAGGCTTGCCACTAATTCAACCATCTTACAGTGGAGGTTCTTCGATGCTTATCTTCTACTTGGAGTAGAATAGGGGGTGCTGTCAGGCGCTGATATGTCTCGATATCAAAAAAAAATCTTGATTTAAGATAACATCTTTGAATGCCATATTCTGCAGATCTCTAGGGGTTTTTGAAGATGCCCTATCCATCTCTTGTATTTAGATAAGCAAATGTTGCTTGTCTCTTAGCAACTTGATTACTGGGTAGTTTAGAGAATATCTGTGATAGACTGTCATAGTAGCTAACAAAGTGACATGTTTGCATGACTAGGAGTTTGTTTTAACTATCCTAGACCGTTTTAGACGGTTGGTATCAAGAGGTCAGAGCTTCACATTTTATTTTTAAGTATCTCTAGGTATGATACCATTAGGAAGCGTTACCTTTAAATTTGTATCAATATACAAAGATCTATTCAATTGTGGTTAAATATACTCTTAATTATGTATCAATATACCAAGATCAATGCCTATGTAGCCCAATATAATCTTAATATTACGTCCATATGCAAGGGTCAATACCATTGTGGCCAACTATAATCTTAATTTTGTATCAATATACAAAGATCAATACTTATGTAATCCAATACAATCTTATTTTTGCACAATAAACAATGGTCAATACCACTTTAGCCAAATAAACTACTAATTTTGTATCAATATACAAAGGTATAAGGGCATATTCAATAATCTGTCCCTTCTTCTTGGACCTTCCTGTGCTATGTCTATATCTCATTTTTCTCAAGCCCATGCACTCCTACATAGGAGAGGAAGAAGGATACAGAAAAGGAAAAGTTGGAATTCCCTGGGGCTAACCTCCAAAACCCATTAAGACAGGACCATTTATCAGCTTGTAGTCTCTTCCCCTACATAACAGAGTTTTCAGTTATCCTTCAAATAACCAAAAAGAAGGGCAGAGAAACACCCTCCCCACCCTCTGGGCATGGGACGTCGCTCTCTTAAAGTGACTTCCTGCTGATTTGGGTCGTAGTAGACCTGTTTGGGGCCCGAACCCAAAAGGGAAAAATGATTAAAAATGTTAGTACACTCCTTTTATGTTCAGTCCTTCTGTTCTCAGCTGTTTAGATGACCTAAGGGGTTTGTAGGCAGAAGCTGATCTTGCAGGTTTCACTGAGGTTCCTGCCGGGGCATTGTGTAGAGCTGAGCGGTCCCAGTGACATTGGATTGCTGTGGTGGTTGCAGGCCCCGATGGAGACAGCTATTGAGGAAGTCTGCCAGGCAGAATCAACTGGGTCACTCGTCCTCCTTGGTGCCTGATTCTGCTCTCTGCTGAGGATTCCACTGTCCAGCCGTCCCCGGGCTCCCCTAATGGACGCTTCGATTCTCCTGGAATGATAAGAACAGAGCCCTGCCCCAATCCCAACCCTAGGACAATTGCCCTCTTTTTTTGGGGGGGGATGGGGGGGCTAGGTAGTACTTCTCCTGAAGCTAATTTGGCCTTCTGACAACATACAAAGCATTATCTTTCAATCCAGGTTAAAGAAGAAATCATTCTGTCACCTTGGAGCTAAACCAGCTCTAGTGTATATATTTTGAGATCCCAAAGGACAATCTGCCTGCATCGAGAAGGCCTTTTGTAAGAAGCCTCCAAACCTAGGTCCCTCCAAAACCCATGTGTGTGTCTCTGAGCTCTAATTATTGGTATCAGAGACCTGTGTTTCCCATCTGAAGGGATCAAAGATGTGTTCCACCACTCCTGGATCGAAGTCTTTCTCTATTTAGAGTTTGCCCTACATCAGGCTGACCCTGAGCTCCGGGATCTGCCCGTTTCTGTCTCCAGTGTGCTGGGAGCTGGGACCAAGGGTGTACTCTTCTTGAATGGTGGGACCAAGAGTATGCACCCTCACCACCCCACTCCGTATGACTCCAGAATACATAAGACCACCAACTCTTTGGTGCTCTCCCCCCCCCCCCGTCTCCGCTGAAGTCAAAGGCATTGGCCAATACCACAATTCTCTTGTATTTTACCTTAGCTCCACATCTTCTCTACACCTGGAGGTCTGCAAAACCAGGCCGAATGGCTGTACCCTCTGTTCCATTCACAGTGTTTCAGCCCTGCCCCCTGCGTTTTTTTTTTTTTTGGTTTGTTTTGTTTTTTTTTTTAGTTAATAAATTTATTTGTTTGTTGCTTCAGGTTACATCCTTATCATATTCTCCTCTTTTCCCGCTTCCCAGCCCCACCCTCCCATGCTCTACCCCCTGACCCTTCCGTCTTGTTCCTCTGGGATGGAGTGTCCCTGCCTAACATTCTCTCACCACAGATCAGGAGTCATATGAGGGCCAAGAGCCTCTTCATTCACCGGGGGCCTACGAGGCAGTACTGCCAGTGAATGATGTCTCATTGCTGCTGGGGGAATACTAAAAAAAAGACCAACAAACACACAAACCCACAAAAAAAAAGAATATCAACAAAAAAAGAGAGGAAAAAGAGAAGGGAAAAGGAAAAAGAAAAAAAGAAGGAAAAAGAAAAAGATAAAAAAAATTATGTCCTTGTTCCTTTTGATGTGTTGGTTGTTGTACAGATATCCTGTACGATATAGTTAAAATCCTACTATAAGTGAATAGATGCCATGTGCATCCTTCTGAGACTGGGTTAGCTCACTCAGGATGAGCTCCTCTAGATCCATCCATTTGGTTGCAAATTGCATGATTTCATTGTTTCTTATAGCTGAGTAATATTCCATTGTATAGATGTACCACAATTTTTTAATCCATTCTTCAGTTGAGGGACATCTGGGTTGTTTCCAATTTCTAGCTATTACAAATAAGGCTGCTATGAAAATAGATGAGGAGACTTCCCTATGTCTCTGTGAGAGGTCCTTTGGGTGTATACCCAGAAGTGGTATGTCTGGGTTCTGAGGCAAGGTTATTCCTAGATTTCTAAGATATCGCCAGACAGACCTCCATAGTGGTTGCACAAGCCTGCACTCCCACCAGCAATGGAGTAGGGTTCCCATTTCTCCACACCCTCGCCAGCATGCGCAGTCATTTGAGCTCTTTATCTTAGCCATTCTAACAGGTGTTAGGTGGAATCTCAGAGTTGTCTTGAGTTGCATTTCTCTGATGATTAAGGATGTTGATCATTTCTTCAGGTGTCTCTCAGCCCTTAGGGATTCCTCCTTTGTGAATTCTCTATTTAGCTCCCTCTCCCCTTTTTTTGATTGGATTATTAGGTTTCTTGGCATTTAGTTTCTTGAGTTCTTTGTAGATTTTAGATAATAGCCCTCTATCAGATGTGGGGTTGGTGAAGATTTTCTCCCAGTCTGTTGGTTGCCGTTTTGTTTGAATGATAGTGTCCTTTGCCTTACAGAAGCTTTTCAGTTTCATGAGGTCCCATTTATTGATTGTTGATCTCAGGTCCTGAGCTGATGGTGTTCTGTTCAGGAAGTTGTCACCTGTGCCAATGAGTTCGAGGGTTTCTCCTACTTTTTCTTCTAGTATCTTTAGTGTGGCTGGCCTTATGTTAAGGTCTTTGATCCACTTGGAATTAAGTTTTGTACAAGGTGATAGGTATGGGTCTAATTTCATTCTTTTGCAAGTGGACATCCAGTTGGACCAGCACCATTTGTTGAAGATGCTGTCCTTCTTCCATTGTGCGTTTTTGGCTTCTTTGTCAAAGATTAGTTGGCCATAGGTGTGTGGATCCATGTTTGGGTCTTCAATTCGATTCCATTGATCCACTGGTCTGTTTCTATACCAGTACCATGCTGTTTTTATTACTGTTGCTCTGTAGTACAGCTTGAAATCTGGGATGGTGATACCTCCAGATGTTTTTTCATTGGACAGGATTGATTTAGCTATTCTGGGCTTTTTGTTGTTCCATATGAAGTTGAGAATAGCTTTTTCCAGGTCTATAAAGAATTGTGTTGGTATTTTGATAGGAATTGCATTAAATCTATATATTGCTTTTGGTAGGATAGCCATTTTCTTATGTTGATCTTACCTATCCATGAGCATGGGAGATCTTTCCATCTTCAAAAGGCCTTTCATTTCTTTCTTCAGAGGCTTGAAGTTCTTGTTATATAGGTCCTTTACATGCTTGGTTAGAGTTACCCCCAGGTATTTTATGTTGTTTGTGGTTATTGTGAAGGGGATTGTTTCCCTTATTTCTTTCTCGGTATATTTGTTTGTTGTATGAAGAAGGGCTTCTGATTTTTTTGAGTTAATTTTGTATCCAGCCACCTTGCTGAAGTTGTTTATCAGCTGTAAGAGTTCTTTGGTGGAGTTCTTGGGGTCACTTATGTATACTAACATATCATCTGTGAATAGGGATAATTTGACTTCTTCATTTCCAATTTTTATCCCTTTGATCTCCTTTAGTTGTTTTATTGCTCTAGCAAGGACTTCAAGCACTATATTGAAGAGATATGGTGAAAGTGGACATCCTTGTCTTGTCCCTGAGTTTAGAGGAAATGCTTCAAGCTTCTCTCCATTTAATTTGATGTTGGCTACTGGCTTGCTGTATATTGCCTTTATTATTTCTAGGTATGGTCCTTGTATGCCCGTTCTCTCCAGAACTTTTAGCATGAAGGGGTGTTGGATTTTGTCAAATGCTTTTTCTGCATCTAGAGAGATTATCATGTGGTTTTTTTTCTTTCATCTTGTTTATGTGGTGAATTACATTGATAGACTTTCGTATGTTGAACCATCCCTGCATTCCAGGGATGAAGCCTACTTGATCATGGTGTATGATACTTTTGATGTGTTCTTGAATTCGGTTTGCTAGCATTTTATTAAGTATTTTTGCATCAATGTTCATGAGGGAGATTGGTCTGAAGTTCTCTTTCTTTGTTGGGTCTTTGTGTGGTTTAGGAATCAGAATGACAGTGGCCTCATAGAATGAGTTTGGCAGTGATCTTTCTGTTTCTATGTGGTGGAAGAGTTTGAAAAGTAATGGTGTTAGTTCCTCTTTGAAGGTCCGGTAGAATTCCGTGCTAAAGCCATCTGGCCCTGGGCTTTTTTTGGTTGGGAGATTATTAATGACTGTTTCTATTTCCTTGTGTGTTATTGGGCTGTTTAAGCTGTTAATGAGATTTGATTTAGTTTTGGTAGGTGGAATTTATCGAGGAAATTGTCCATTTCGCTTAGGTTTTCAAATTTAGTGGAATATAGATTTTTAAAGTAATGCCCGAATATTTTCTGGATCTCCTCAATGTCTGTTGTTATTTCTCCCTTTTCATTTCTGATTTTGTTGATTTGTGTTCTTTCCCTTTGCCTTTTAGTTAATTTGGCTAGGGGTCTGTCTATTTTGTTGATTTTCTCAAAGAACCAACTCTTGGTTTCATTGATTCTTTGTATAGTTCTTTTTGATTCTAAGTTGTTGATTTCAGCTCTAAGCTTGATGATTTCCTGTCTTCTGCTCTTCTTGGGAGTGTTTGTTTCCTTTTTTTCCAGTTCACCCAGCTTAGTTGTTAGTTCACTAATATGAGCTGTCACAATTTTCTTTTTGAAAGCTCTTAGTGCTATGAACTTTCCTCGTAGCACAGCTTTCAATGTATCCCATTGGTTTGGGTATGTTGTGTCTTCATTGTCGTTGGATTTTAAGAAGTCTTTGATTTCCTTCTTTATTTCTTCCCTGACCCAGTGGTCATCCAGTAAGGAGCTGTTCAATTTCCATGTGTGTGTAGGCTTTCTGTTGATTCTTTTGCTTTTGAAGACCAGCTTTATTCCGTGGTGGTCTGATAAGATACAAGGTGTTATTTCAATTTTCTTGTATCTATTGAGACTATCCTTGTGACCAATTATGTGTTCGATTTTGGAGAAGGTTCCGTGGGGTGCTGAGAAAAAGGTGTATTCCTTTGTGTTTGGGTGAAACGTTCTGTAGATATCTCTTAGGTCCAATTGTTTCATGATCTCTGTTAGGCTCAATATTTCTCTGTTTGTCTTCTGTCTTGATGATCTGTCCTTTGCTGTGAGTGGGGTGTTGAAGTCTCCCACTACTAATGTGTTGTGATCGAAGTGCGCTTTAAGTTTTAGAAGTGTTTCTTTTACGAAAGTAGGTGCCTTTGTATTTGGGGCATAGATGTTCACTATTGAGATTTCCTCTTGATGAATATTCCCTTTAATGAGTATATAGTGCCCTTCTTTGTCTTTCTTCATTAACTTCAGTTGGAAGTCTGTTTTGTTTGGTATTAGGATGGCTACTCCAGCTTGCTTCCTGGGTCCATTTGCCTGGAAAACCTTTTCCCAGCCCTTTACTCTGAGGCAGTGTCTATCTTTCGTAGTTAGATGTGTCTCTTGTATACAGCATAAGGAAGGGTCATGCTTCTGGATCCACTCTGTAAACCTATGTCTTTTTATTGGGGAGTGGAGTCCATTGATGTTGATGGATGTTAGTGAGCTGGGGTTGTTATTTCCCATTAGTTTGGTATAGGTGGTGGTCCTGTGCCTCTTTTGGTTTAGTTGCTGATGGGTTTTCTATTCCCTTTGTTTTCTTGGGTGGAGTTTTCTTCTCTAGGTTGGGATTTTCCTTCTAGGATTTTCTGTAGGGCTGGGTTTGTGGGTAGATATTGTTTAAATTTGATTTTGTCATGGAAAATCTTGTTTTCTCCATCTATGTTGATAGAGAGTTTTGCTGGGTAAAGTAGTCTGGCTGGGCACCTATGATCTCTCAGGACTTGTAGTATATCTGACCAGGCCCTTCTAGCTTTTAACGTTTCTGGGGAGAAGTCAGGTGTAATTCTGATGGGTCTGCCATTGTATGTGACTTGACCTTTTTCTCTTATAGCTTTTAATTTTCTTTCTTTGTTCTGTACATTTGGGGTTTCAATTATTATGTGGCGAGAGGAGTTTCTTTTCTGGTCTAATCTGTTTGGTGTTCTGTAAGCCTCTTGGATTTTTATTGGCATCTCTTTTTTCAGGTTTGGGAAGTTTTCCTCTATGATTTTGTTGAAGATATTTCCTGGACCTTGGAGTTGGGAGTCCTCTCTTTCCTCTATACCTATAATTCTTAGGTTCCGTCTTTTCATTGAGTCCCTGATTTCTTGGATGTTGTGGGTGAGAGATTTTTTAGCCTTCTCATTTTCTTTGGATGTTGTACTGATTTCTTCCACTGAATCTTCCATGCCTGAGATCCTGTCTTCCATCTCTTGCATCCTATTGTTGATACTCACATCCGTAGTTCCTGTTCTCTTCCCTTGGTTCTCCACTTCCTCTTTTAACTCTGACTGTGTTTTCTTTATTGTTTCTATTTCTATTTTCATGTCTTGTATGGTTTTGTTCGTTTTGTACATTTCCTTCTCCAGCTTGCTTGTTTTTGTATGAAAATCTTTCATGGCTTTTTCCTTTTCCTGTTCAAGCTGAGTCACCTTGGCTTGGAGCTCTTTAATGGTGTTGTTCCTTGTTTTGATTTGTAGAATTGTGGCTTCTTTGAATTCCTTCATAGATTTAAGTTCTTCTTGCAGGGACTCTATCACTTTCCATACTGCAGAGTTGTCAATGTTTTCATGTGTTTCTGTTGGTGAGTGGTCATCCGAATTGGATGAGCTAGGATGATTCTGCTTTGTTGGAGTCATAATTCCTTGATTTCTATTTTTTTTTTTTTGACCTTTCACCATTGGATGCATTTAGCTGTCTGTTTTCTGTGCTTGGAACCACAGTGGATGATGTGGTGCAGGGGACGGGTTACTTGGCTATCTGTCGTTGCTTACAGGGGGATTTCAAGGTCACTGTGGTTTTAATCGCCTGAGGCACTGTGAGCTGGTGCAGCCTATTCCCAGGTTGTGAGTAATGGACCAGGATTGTTTCACTGCTCCCAATTCAGACTTCCCTATGTTGCACTCTGAGTTATCAGCCTGTAATGGTTCTGATAGTATGGGCCTGTTTGCCCAGGCACAGATTCTGTGGGCCTTTTTTGTCATCACGGAGGCTGACAGGATCTGGCTCCACACCTAATATGTCTGGATTTTCCAGGATACAGCTATGGACCCGATTTCTGGTTTCTCTCTAGGCTTCTCGCCACAGGGCTGGACTCTGTGCCTGATTCCCTTCCTGTCTGCGCCGCCACAGGTCCTGTGGGTACCCCAAGCCCCGGATCCTCCGGCTGCCTGAGTGGACCTCTTGTCCCAGCAGCTCAGCCGTGGGTGCACGGATCCCTGGCCCCGCCCACGCCTGTCTCTCTCCCCAGATGACCTGCCGTGGGTTCGAGGGGATTTGGCCCTGCCAGTCGTGCTCCCTCCCCAGCAGCGCTACTGTGAGCATGCGGGATTCAGCCCCTCCCTCCCGCCTTTGTGTTCCCAGCTTCCCAATCTCTCTCGGAACCTCCCGCCCTCCGCTTCACGAGCGGCTGCGGACCACCCGTTGAGCCCCATGTTTGTTCCTTGCTAAGCCTTCCACTATCTCGCAAAGTTTTTTAAGTGGGTATAAGTTCAACCTGATGTGTGGGGAGCCCAATAGGCCAGCGATCTATGGCCAAGTGGACCCTGATTCTGCCTGCTGTAAGTTGGGATCGATCTTACCAGGCGCCTCTCCAAATGGGAGTTACCGAATCCCAGGTTTAATGTCTGCGAGAGATGGGGAGAGAGCCTTGCCCTGGGACTTTTAACAGTCCCTTGGACGCTATGAGTGTTCCGGGGGGGGGAGGGTCTAGCCCCTCCGGTTTTTGCACAGTGCCCAATAACTCTGTGTTTTTTATGGCTCTTTTTTCCCCCGCGTTCAAAATGCGTCAGTGTAGGTCGCCGCCATCTTCCTCCTTCCGGCTCCTTTTCTTAATAACAATAAATACAACAATAAACACAATACAGTAACAATAACAATAAAACAATACAGTAAAAACAATTATGAAAACTAAAACTGTGACATACATTCAATGTCCACTGTATATGTATTTGACTAGTGAACTAGGAAATATATTCTATTACATATTTCTCTTAATGAGTTTAAGGATCTATACCTAATTCAACTTCCATCCTAATTTACATTATTAACTAAATCATCTTAACCTTAAAACATCCTTTTGATTCCTAGATGGCTTAAAACTTATTGTGAGGCTATAACTATGTAGTCTTCAATCACATCAGAAACCTGAGAAGGATAAATATATCTGAATAGATAGGAAGTGTAGAGCAAACAACTTTCAAAACTATGAAATGACAGACAACTGGCTAGTTAGACAGTCATCAGTTTTTATAACATTGGAGCATCATCTTCACCCTTCTGGCCAAGCATATCTCACAAACATAATTGTGTGGCAGGAAATAAGGATTTCCCATTATGTCTTTGCAGAATCAGGACATCGACTTACCTGCATTTAAGCTCTGGTCCGTCTTTGGACTGTATATAGTCTGTTGAGAGATCAGGGGTGTTTTTACCCAGTAGGAATTATCTCCTAATAGGAGATTTCTTTTTGATGCTCATTTTCTTCTTTCAAGTCAAATGGGAACTGTCAGGAGCTGACAGTCTCATGTCAAAGAATTTTTAAAATAATAAAAAATACCTTTTAAATGTCATATTCTACAGATCTCTTGAGGTTTTTGAAGACCATCTATCCATCTCCATTGAGTAGGCAAATGTTGGTTGTCTCTAACAACTTAATATCTGATTAGCGTAGAAAACATCTGAGATTAACTAACTTAATTATCCTAATAAAATCACAAGTTTGAATGACTATCAACTTGCATTTCTTAATTATCCTAAACAGTTTGTGATAGTTGCTGTCAAAAAGGACTAGAACTTCACATTGCAATTTCAAGAATTACATAGGTACAATACCTAATCAAAATATAGCCTTCATTTTGTATCAATATACAAAAATCTATAGGAGTAGATTCAACAACCTACCCTTTTTTTCTATCATTCTCATATGTCCATAACCTTAATTTTGTATTAATAACAAGGATCTATAGGAGTAGATTTAATAATCTATTCTTTTATCTTATCAATTCCATATTATATATCAATATTCCCCCTCTTTTTTCTTTTCAGCTCTTCTCCCCCTATATAAGAGAAAGAAGAATAAAGAAAGAGAGGAAATCCCTGAGTCTAACCTCCTATGCCTTGCTTAACAAGACCATATAACAATTTGTAACAATTTCCCCTAAATGACATCAATAACCTATCAAATAACCAAAGAATCATCCACCCCACTTTTCGGGAATGGGACATCACTCTCTTAAAACTGCTTCCTGCTGAATTGGGATGCAGAAAACCTGGTTGGGGGTCCCAAAAATGGAAAAAATGGTTAATCAAGTTAATTGTAACATTTGTTGTCCAGTCTCTATGTGCTCAGCAATTTGAAAGTCCTGAGAAGTTTGTAGTCTGAAGCTGGACTTTGGGTAGGAAAATTCAGGGCTTTATTGAAGTCCTGTCTGGAACAGTCTGTGAGGCTGGGCCATCTCAGCAAGCTGTTTGAAATTGTTCTGGATGGATATTTTGGAGGAAACAGCTATTGAGGCAGACTGTGAGGCTGGATCATTTGGGCTACATGTCTTCTTTGGTATCTGAAAATATATAATTTCTCACAAGTGACATAGAGTTCTGCAATTACCAAAATGCCTTGGATGTGCAGGATGCACAAATTAATTAAGGAATATTTTCTGTTCTTTGAACAGAAGACAGACATTTCTAAGTCTCCATTCATGCCATATAAAAACATGGCATGTAATAGTATTACATATATATGCTATATATAATCTATTTTAAATTGAAAATACAGCATAAGACTCTATGGAGTTTAAGTATTCTCCTCTATAGTTGACATAAATTTATTAATTGATTGAAACAGGTTTATTCTATGTTTTTCTGGCTTTTTGTAAATTAGGTTGTACTCAAACTCAAAAGGAATCTATCTGTCTCTGTCTTTGTCTCCCACTTTTGGGATCAAAGGTATGAATTTATATTTTTTTTCTTTCCTTTTCTCCTTTCTTTGAAGATTTAAATGCTATGTGGATATATCTATCCTTATTGAGACAGGGTTTCTCTTTACAGCTTGGGCTATCTTGATTTTTTTCTGTAGAGCTCTGTAGATTAGATTGGCCTTGAACACACAAGGAACCTGCTTTTTCCTTGTTTCCCAAGTTTTGAGATCAAGGTTTGAATTTAAATAATTGAATTACCCTTATTAAACAATAACATTAATTAAACCTTTTTGTATTAGTTTGAGTTCCACTTCTCCCATGGAAAGCCCATTCTTTTTTTTTTTTCTTTTTCTTTTTTTTTTATAAATACTTTATTTTTTTTCTTCAAGTTACATCTCAGTCACAAACCCCTCCCTATCCCGCCCTTCCACCCTCTTCCCCCCAGAAGTTTCCCCTTTCAGTCCTTCTCTTATAAAAGTAAGTATTATACAAAACAACAGATATAAATATGCCACATTTATGAGAGACAACAAATGTCTGTCAGAGAAATAGGACCCAAAGGCTGAAGACTGATGCAAGAATGTATGGAGAGAAAATGGGAACTGTCCAGGCAGTCATTGGTATGTCCTTTCTTAGTTTTGGAAGCTGCAGGCCCTGCACTTCCTATATAAGCAGATATATTTATCCCTCTCAGGTCTCTGAGGTGGTTGAAGAATAGACAGCTAGAGTCTCATAGTTAAATTTTGAGTTGTTTAGGAATCAAGAGGGTGTTATAGATCTAAGAAGATACTCTTAAAAGTGTGTTGCAAGTTAATATGAATGTTGAGTCAGATATAGACCTTTAAACTCATGGAGATGGTTAGATAGTAGAATGTTAAAGTCAGGGGCCAAATATGTATAAACTGGACATTGGGAAGGTATACTGGGCCATTTAACTCTCATAAATGTGGAAAGCCTATTCTTAAGGAGATTGGTGTAGAATAGCATGATATGCTTATGTTAGCTTTTCTTAACTGTTGGCTGTGAGAGGCATGCAGCTTGCATGTTCTTCCCCAGCCTAACTCTGAGTTCTTACATTGATTAACAGAATATATCTCTTTCTCTTTCTCTCTCTCTCTCTCTCTCTCTCTCTCTCTCTCTCTCTGTCTCTCTCTCTGTCTCTCTCTCCTTTTTTTCCAAGACAGGATTTCTTTGTGTATAGTTGTCACTTTATAGACCAGGCTACACTTAAACTCACAGAGATCACCCTGCCTCTGCCTCCCAAATGCTGGGATTAAAGGCATGCACCATAACCCAGCCATGCACATATTTCTTTTAGGGGAAAAATGCCTCTTGAAACCAGTTTTCCAGTGGGAGCTCCACAACTAAGGAGACTGGCTTATGACCCCTTTCTCTTTATGTAAATTTAAGATTATGTGTATTTATCCATTAGATCATTAAGGACATTATTAAACTTAACATCAAGAAAAAAATGTGTCGTTTTTGAATTCTAGACTGGCTTTAGTAAGCAGCCTTGTCTTATTAGCCTTCATTGTTTAGACCAGGCTGGTCTAGAATCCAGACAGCTGCCTGTTTCTTCCTCTAATGTGATGGGATTAAGGGATTAAGGGCATGTGCCAATACTACCCTGCTCAAATATTTCACTTAAATCCCAGATATTAGTAACTGTGTAACCCAGAGAACTTTTGAACTGTAGTGACAATTTGAAATCTGCCCAAAATCTTCAAAAAAAAATCTCTTATGTTTTAGGAATGCCAAACCAGAAGAATATCCTTTCTACCTCTAGATATAAGAAAATCAAAGACATCTACACAAAAATCAAGCAAAGAAACAACATTCCAAGAGCCTTGGCATTTCTAACCATGCCATCCCGTGCTGCAATTAAAGTTTTGTTCATTATTCCTTGGAATCTAGTTGTGACTATATTTCATTGGTGGACCCTTCCCAGAAAGCCCTGAAAAGCATCTTATAGCCAGGGAGCTCTTAGCTCAAGCTTCCATCAATTTTATATTATCTATCAGGAAGGGCCTCTCTCCTTTCTCCATTATCATTATCATTTAGCATTCCATCTGTAAATTCTTTCTTTCTTCAAGTCTGTCCTAGTCAGATCTTTCTCAAAAAGGATACACAGAACCACAATTGTCAGTGTAAAAATAATTTGCATGCTAAGAGAAACAAACTCAACTGGAATCCAAATGTATTGAGACATTATGAATTCTTCCATTTTTAATCTAGGCAGTTATTTCCATTCTCAAGCTCTGTTTAGAAGGCTGCCAGTTTTTTAGTACATAAGGAGAGCTAAGCCTTAGCTCTCCGCCTTTGCTGCAAGGCAACAGCTTTTGTTAAGGTAGCCGCACCTTTGAAATGCATTTGGGTTCGGTTTCCTGCTCTTTGGCTAGGAAACCAGCTTTCACCCAGGCATTCTCACGCTGTAAGCATGGATTCTAATTACCATAGTTGGGCGCCATTAATAGAAAATTGCTAATTAAATTATTTTGCAGTATTTAGATTATTGTTAAGTGGTTTGCAGCCATTATAAATGAATACACACAGACACCACGTGGGTTTTAACAAGCTTTGGCCTGAATTGAGCAATCTTAGCCCACCTAAGCTAGCTCTTAATTCTATTACCCAAATATGACCCCATATGTACATACGTCCCCTTGGACTGCTATTCTTCATGTTATGACGATGTTTCTGGCCATGTGGAATGAGGTTCTTCTTTCCAACCCATGGTGTGTGTCCTCCTACTTCCTGGCCCTGGCTGGAATGAAATAATCCTCTGTATAAAGTGCAAGCTTCCTGTTCTAATCTCAGGAACTCCTGCCTTCCTATACTCTTTCTGCCCAGCAAATTGGCCATCAGCGACTTTTATTAACCAATCAAGAGAATGCCTCAGAAGGAGTGGTAACCAGATTTCAGCATTGAAATCGGCCTATCATAAGCAATGTCATTAGACCGTCCCTCAACATATCTTGATTACATTGAGGATGGGAAGATGAATAGCATCTTGCCAACTCCATTCTATAATGGTGTCACTGTGGGTGGCACCATTCCCTAGATAAGATCTTGGGCTGTATTAATGGAGAAATGGAGAATGCAGAAAGACCTAATGAAGTCAGTGCTTAGATTCCCATGTGTAAGGAAGTTAAACTTGAACCTGTAGACAGAGTGGAACTCTTGGAAGAGATTTTAAAGGTGAGTGAGCTGATAAGATATGCATGATAAAAAAGTCTCCCTGGTAGCTAAGAGCAGATCTAACAGGGACAAGGTTAGAGGCAGACACAAGTCAGGAACCCATTATAAGTTGAAAAAATCTGAATAAATATTCCTTATGGAATGAAGTTGGCAAGATGCTATTCATTGAACATGTTATTCATTGTCTCCTCTGAAACTCATGCCAATGTTTAAACCCCCATGTTGGGTATTAACATACTAGAAAGTTATGTTACTAGATACTAGAAATCAAACCATGGTGCTGAGAGGTGGGGCTTTGAGTGAGAGATAATATGATGTGATAATACAATTGTGGTGAAGCCCCATCTCTCCTGGAGGATCTATAAGCAGTTAATGGTTGCTGGGGAAGAGGAAGACATTTCTTTAGTGGTGTAGCCATTGATAAGGTGCCCATGCTCCTGTAAGTAACTCCTTAACTGTGTGCATGTAAGCAATGCTAATTAAACTCCTTGGGTCACTAGGAAAAACTAGAAAGAATAAAGAAGGGGATGACAGGAAGAAAAGAAGAAAGGAAGGAAGGGGAACGAAGAAAGGAAAGTAGGTATCTATTGGGAAGAGGATCAGCAAGAGGAGAAAAAAGAAAAGATAATGGGGGTAAAAGTGATCAAAATCCACCATTTGTGTGTCTGAAAATGCCATCGGGAAGCCCGTCACTATGTATAAATATAGGTGACTGAAAACAAACTTCTAGAAAGAAGTTCCTTCTGCCAACTTGACTGAGCTAAAGCTGACCTTCCTCCAAGGTCATGGCCTCCTCCTTCCATGGTCCTCTGGAATGGCACTACACATTTCCCACACCCCTCCACTAGCTCTGGCAACATGTAGCTTTTCATTATCTCCAAAGCCCTTCCCTTTTACATCCATGCTGTCTTCTCCTCCCCAACTCTCCTCGTGGCATCGGTGTCTGCCCTAGAAAATCCTACAGCACTAACTAAACACTGCCAAATAGCTAGTCATCTTCATCACAACCCTATATACTGCCACCACCTGGATGACAGTCCCACCAGTCCTTATGTCCCAACACCACTTGTCTACACCACAATTATTTAACTTTCAAAGTCTTTGACTTTCAGAGGCCCTCCTCCAGGGAAACACCCTGTTGTGGCAGCAGCCTGCTCCCTTTTATCCACTCTACTATCCACTTTCCCAGAGTACCAAGCCCTCGGTGCCTTTTGTCCGAGGCTGTTCACATTCCTTTTTCATCTCCACATCGTCTAGACCAGGTCAGACCAGCAGAATGTTGCCACCCTCTGCTCCCACCCTCTTCTCCAGCACTCTGCCTTTGTGATAAGTTCATCTACAGGCCAAGAAGCCAAGCTCCATGCTCCCCAGGATGGAGGGCAGGGCTCACACAACTGTGGAGAGCAGCCATTCCCAACACACAGTGTTTGATCTCAGTTGAAGTCTAGCCTCTGCTCGGGAGGCCTGCCTCATTCTACAGTCAGCATTCTTCCCTTGTGGTCTGCAGTGAGATTCCATATTCTACAATCTCTATGAGCCTTCTCCCTAGCAACGAGGTACTTCCAACTCTCCACAAGGTATTTTCACATCCAATTTTGAGAGGAAAGGATGTCTTCCAATTAATCTCCCTCAGTCTCCAAAACCAAAATATTTCTCAATCTAGACCTACTTTCTTTTCCCAGACAGTTGTTTTAAAGCTCATTCCTCTTCTGTTTTGGACACCATCTGTGCAGCATGAATTCTTCCTCTTTTTCTACACTTTCCATCTCCATCCATCATCTCCTTGGATCTTCGCTTATAATTTTTCTTGAGCTTCTCCCATCTTTAAAATAAAAAGTGACTGTGTCTCAAAATATTGCTTATTGTTTTTGATTATGTTTTGTTATTTTTTATATGTGCACAGACCCACATATGGAAGTCAGGAGACAACTTGTGACAATAGGTTTTCTCCTTCCATTATGTGAGTCCCAAGGACTGGACTCAGGTCATCATGCTTGGTGGCAAACATATTGAACTGCTAAGACATCTCACTGGTCCTCAAGATCTCACTCCTAGCTGATACTCTTCATAGCCCACTGGGAAATAATCACTCCCAATTCCCTAATCAGATGTATAAGTGCACATACACACACATACACAGGAACCTCACTGTGAAACCTGAAATGCTGAAATTTCTAGAAGACAACAGAGGCAGTACCCTACAAGATATAGGTTTAGGAAACTACTTTCTGAATAGGAATCTATTTTGTCAGAAATTAAGGCCAACAATTGGCAAATGTGACTTCATAAAGCTAAAAGGCTTACTGTACAGCAAGGGAACAATCAAATGAAGAAGAAGCCCATAGAGTAGGAAGGAGGGAATCTTCACTAATATATAAGGAACTAAAAAAAAAAATATGTCCCATTTTAAAGATGGGCTATGGCTCTGAACAGACAGTAAAAGGAGAAATTAAAATAGCTAAGAAATATCACAAAAACTGTTTGTCATTGTTAGCAATTAGGGAAATTCTAACTAAAATAACATTGACATTTCATCTAACCCCAGTCAGAATGACTAAGATCCAAAACACAAACAACAACAAATGGTGGGGAGGATTTGGGGAAAGGGGAGCCCTCCCTCATTGCTGATGAGATTGCAAACTGATACAATTACTATGGAAATCAGTGTGGAAAAGCCTCAAAAAGATAAATAAATAAATGTACCATGTGACCCAGTTATACCACTTCTTGTCCTGGGAATTAGCATCCTACTCCATAGATATTTGTTTGGCCATGTTCATGACTGCTGTATTCACAATAGCTAGGAAATGGAAACAACCTAAGTGCCCTTCAACTGAAGAATGGATAATAAATATATTTATATAATGGAGTATTGATCATCCCTAAAGAAAAAAGGAATCATGAAATTTGCAAATAAATAAATGGAACTAAAACTATTATACTGAGTGAAGTAGTTACATTCAGAAGCACAAAGGCTGCATGTCCTCTCTTGTCTGTGGTTCCTAGCTTCAAAGCTTTGGATTTGATTATATAGCCTGAAGCAACATAAGAAGCCAGGAAAGTAGAGGTCCCTTGGATCAAGGAGTAGGGGAGAAAGAGTGCTAGAGAAGGGTATAATAGGAACAGCTAGTATGAACAGGAAATTCATAAAAATGGGAGAAGGTGCAACCAAGCTGTTAAGGAGGGATACAATTAACAGTCATACCCACCTGTATTGACTATAAATGACGACAATGGCCAGCATGGTAAAATGTCCCCACAAGAGCAGTAAGGGCACTTACATCTTGGAAATAACCAACAACCATCCAATTAGACTTAAAGCTAGGTCAACAGGAGTGAAATCATACTTGGTAATGTAAACTCCAAATCCCTGTGACTGGTGAGGTCATGGACCCTGGAGGGGTCTAACCAGTATAACTCCTTTCTAAATATCTTCATTCTAAATGTCTATCCTTACAGCCACAAATAACGGTAGCTCATCCACCCCCCCCCCCCCCCCCCCCATCAAAGAAGCTTCTTTGTACAACAGCTATTACAGAAATCCAATCCACAACTAGTCAAAATACAGAGAATAATGGATTGTGGGGAGCCCAACCCCAGTGGATACTCTACATCACAATCCCTATAACTAAGTCTCAGAAACATTGAGGAAGATGGGGTGTAAAGACAACAGTAGCCAGCGAATCAGGACATCTGCTGTGAGATAGTGTCTTCTATATATGTCAGGGCTGCTGTTCCCATGTGATCTTAATAATATGGCTTCCTAAACAACATCTGTAAAATGACAGTGGCAGTTGTCATGCCAGTTTTCCCCTGGAGTGAGCTCCCTGAAAGGTTATCTAGTCCCAAGTGATTAGCCCTAGAAACATACACATAAGCAACACTAACTAGACTCAGTAGATATATTTACATATTTCCATGTATGTATATGTGTGTTAGACAACAACAAAGAAGAAGCCATGAATTTGAGAGAGCCTGGTGGTGTGGGGGAGAGGGAGAATCCAGGAGGATCAGGAGTGAAAAAAGAGAGATAGTAGTCCTCGTGTATGAAATTCTCACACAAAAAAATATAATAAAGTAACATCCTGTTCTTGTTTTGCAAGCATATTTCTAAATTCATGGATAGCACCAATGTATTTCTAGGTTTTTTATTTATTATTATATGTGTGGGTTTGGTGTGTGAGTGTCAGTCACAGTTCACATATGAAGTCATTTCTCTCCTTCCACATCTACTTGAGTTCTAGAGGTTGAATTCAGGTCAAAAGCCCAGAAAAGCAAATACCTCCCTGTTCACTAAACCATCTTGCCAGTCCCTATGTGTGGTTTTAATGAAAATGACTACCATGGGAGTGGCACTATTAGGAGGTGTGGCCTTGTTGGTATAAGTGTCACTAGGGGTGGGCATTGAGGTTTCAAATGCTCAAACCACATCCAGTGTCACTTTCCCTTCCCACTCCCTGAGGATCCAGACATAGAACTGTCAGCTACCTCTCCATGTCTGCCTACATGCCGCCATGCTTCTCAGCAAGACGATAATGAACTAAACCTCTGAACTGTGAGCCAGCCCCAGTTAAATACTTTCTTTTATAAGTGTTGCTGTCGTCATAATTTTTCTTCACAGCAATAAAAACCCTAACTACGACACCCTATTTTGTGTTTTTACTGCATTTGATACTATTCATTTATCTGTCAAATTTTCTATCTCATTCATATATAATCATGCATACATAAATTTTTTGATATTCTGTTTGCACTCTTTATACCTAATGATAAGTGCCAATCATTTACTGAAGGTACCTCTTGTATAGATCCAGCCTTCTGTGTGGTCTGTGCCAAGGACCAGAGTTCCCAGAAATCACCTCTTCTCTTTCCCTTCCCTGTGTAGAATGGGGGGTTTCTAGGATGGTGGGTGGGGAGAGGGAGGCTAAGGGAACCTCGCAGGTACTTCTGTAAAGTTTCACTTAGTATTCTGCTTCCAACAATGTAGCTCCAGAACTAATCAGCAGACTCTGGAAGGGAGGTGAAGCTGGAGAGAAAAGACAGAGGCCAAGTGGCCTGAATTTGAGCACAAATATGCTCACATGGAGCGAGTGCAACTAACCTCTCCTTAGGCAAGCACCATCCCACCCTGCCTGCTTTCTGTTCTTTGCTCTCTTCAGGGTTACTGGGTACCTCTGATTCCTGAGCCTTTGGGCTTGCTTACTGGTTTCATCCTCTACTCCACCCCTACTGATAGTCAGGTGTTCACTTTCCCTGTAGGAAAAAGAGGGAAGGGGGAGAGGAGAGAGAGAGAAGGAAAGAGGAAGAAAGGGAAGGAGTACAGGATAGAGAAAATTAGGGAAGGGAACAAAGAGGAAAGGATGTAGAGGAGGGAAAAAGAGGGAATATGAAAACAGGGGAGAAAGAAAGGATGGAGAGGGAAGATAGTAAAGAAGGTAAGGTAGAAAGAGGGATGGAGGAAAAGGGGAGGGATGCTGGGAAAGTGGGTCTTTATCGGACACCTGTTTGGCTCTACACTGCTCGGGGCCCACCACACTAAGGTCAGGCAAAGCCCTTGGCTGAGCACTGGTACCCTAATTCTCATAGTAACGGTGAGGGACAGCTTCTCAGCTACATTAGTTAACTTGGCAAAGGTCACACAACTAGGAAGTATAGATTTCCCAACTCAGGGCTCCATGACACCCAAGACCCATCTCCTTTCACCTGTCTTGTGTTGAGAGAAATTCAGGGCCCCTGGGACTTCAGCCACCTCCTAGGTGGGCCTCTTCTTGTAATTGTAAGGCAGTCTCACTTCTGGGTTTGGCCTTAGAGGTCCTTCCACACTCTGGCCTCCTTAAGCCTCGCTTAGCCTTCACTGGCAGAGGGGCAGGGTATTTTCTCCTCTCTGGAAGGGGCCCAAGGCGGTGTGTTCTCAGCTGCTTGGGCTGAGATCTGAAGGCCAGACCAGCCTCTGGCGTCACTCAGCATGCCCGCCACTTCCACCGGGCGGTTTATGCTGGCACAGCCCGGAGAAGGGCTGGCGGGAAGAGGATCAGCCCAAACAGTGTTAATAAGAGGCAGCTGGGTTTTAAAAGCCTCCTTGACAATGTAAAGAAACGAAGTCAGATGTTTGTGGAACCAATGTTGAAATGGATGTGTCCGGGATCCCACCCTTGCCATGACCCCTCCCTGCTTCCTTCCCTGAATCCATGTTCAAATGTAGGCTGATGAATCAGACACTGGCTATGCGACAGGTCCCAGAACCCAGAAAGATGTCACATTAACCGGTGTTCTTCCTGTCTGGATGCCTTGCTCAGTCTCTTGAACCAGGGCCCTGTGGGGCAACACTGGTAAAATGTTTGAATAAAAACAGAAAAGGGTGCATAGGAATTATTCCCTTTTAGGATTCACCTAAGAGCTATACTAGATGGAACTGGAGATATGGCTCAGCCTTTAAGAGCACTTCCTCTTCCAGAGGAAGTGAACTTCAGTTCCCAGCACTCAAGTCAGACAACTCCCCACAACCTGTACCTTCAGGGGAACCAATGCCATCTTCTGGCCTCGTGCATTCCCACATACATATAAACAAAAAGTCTTTTAAGAAAAAAAAATCAAAAGATGAACAAAAAAAAAAAAAGACAACACTGTACAGGAGCTGGGTGTATTATGGACAGAGACAGTAATCTTCAGGAATTAGAAAAATATCTGACCAAGCAGGATGTCCTTACCACAGCTATTTCTCTTGTGGTTTATTTTCACATCTTCCCCCTCCATCCACTCCAAATCCTCCCAATCAGAAATATTGCCTACCTCCTTGAAGCCCTGGAGGAGACCTCTAGAGCCCACAGCATATGTTCTGTCCACCCTTACTCATGAGATTTTTGGCTGAGGCCAGGCTGTTCATTTTTGTTAGCCAATGACTTTTATAGAGAGCCCCATGAGGAAGCCAATCTTCATATTCAGGAGCCCAGGAAACTCACATGAAGGGCTAGTGTTCTCCCTCCTTCAGAATCATGGCACTTTGGACTCTGCCATGTTTCTTTCCTTACCTACTGTGGTGGTTTGGGTGTGAATTGTCCCCATGAGGCTCACTTGGTCCACAGCTATGTGGAAAAGTTGTAGACTCTTTGGAAGGTAGAGCCTCACTGGAGGAAGTGGGTCATTAAGTCTGCCTTAAGTCATTACAGCCAGCCTCACTTCCTGCTCACTCTCTGCTTCCTGAGTGTGAAAGCATTGTGACCAGCCAGCCTCCTGTTCCTGCCATCTTGCTTTGTGTGTCTGATGCCTTTCCTATCATGATGGACTATGTCTCTCTGAAACTGTAATCCAAAATAAACTCTCCCTCAAATGGCTTTTGTCAGGGTGTTTTACCACAGCCATAGAAAAGTATTGCATCCTGCCAAGAAACTCTAAGCAATGGTAAAGGTTTAGTTGAGGTGGGGAGTTCACATCTCCCCTCTAGAGACATAAGCTGAGAGCCAAACAGTGGAAAAGAATTAGCTAGGTGTAAATCAAATGGAGCCTGTTTCATTCAAAAAAAAAAAAAAAAGCAGTATGTGTGAGCTGGGCTTGGTGGAAGACACCTGCGATCCCAGCACTTGGTGGCCTGACAGGAAGATTTCGAGTTGAAGGCAATGTGTGCAAAGGTCCTGAATCAGAGAAGAGCCAGGTATCTGGTGTTGCTGGAAAGAGCGAAGTAATAATGACAGTGGGACACATGAGATTGTGTAACACCTTGAAGAGCTAATGAGGGAGCAGAGCCAGCTTGGATGGCCCCTGCAAGCCAGGGAGAGCAGTCATGGCAAGAGACAGCAAGTGCGTTAAAAACAACAGCATACGGAGTTGTAGTTACAAACATGAGCTGAGTCGATTTGCTTTCTAAGGTGGTTTCTTTCTAGCATCCATGTAGAGAACACATTGAGGAGAGTCTATAACATGGCAAGGAAAGTATGGAAGTTGCTAGTTAAGATATAGTGGCTTCCTGGCTTGGGTATCTCCTCTGGGTGCAGAGTAGTGCACAGAATTGAAACACATTTTGGAGACAGAGCCAATAGAACATTTGAATACTATAAAGTACTATAAGAAATGGCTTTGGAGGATCAAGGATGCTGCTTGATGGTAGAGTGTTTGTATGTGTAAGGCCCCAGATTCAATCACCAGAACTGAAAAGAAAGGAAGGGAATGAGGGAAAGAGGATAGATGGGTGTACAGGACAACAGCCACTATGAGGCCAGAGCTGAGCTGGGAGCTGCCTCTGCCACGTAAATTCCATTAAAAGCTACACCTTTATCTTTCACCCTTTCCTTCCCCCTTCCTTTCCTTAGAAATCCTATTACAGACAACGGAAACCTCAGCAGAAAACAAATCAGACACCAAAGAAGATGAGTGGCCCAGATGATCCAGCCTTGCAGACTTCTTCAATAGCAGTTTCCTCAAAAGTCTACAACCACAACAACTCAAAATCGCTAAGATCGTTCAGCTCCACAGACTACTCCAGCCAGATCTTCAGTAAAGCTCTGAAGATCAGCTTCTGTCTATGAACTTCTTAGGACATCTAAATAGCTGAGCACAAAAGGACTGAACATCAAATGATTCTATTAACATTTTTAACCATTTTTCCATTCTTATTTGGGCCCCAAACAGGTTTACTACGTCCCAAATCAGCAGGAAGTCATTTTAAGAGAACAACGTCCCATCCCCAGGAGGTGGGGAGGGTGTTCCCCCCACTTTGGTTATTTGATAGATAATAGAAATTTTTGTTATTTAGGGGAAAAGACTACAAGCTGTTAAATGGTCTTGTTAAATGGGTTTTGGAGGTTAGACCCAGGGACTTCTCTCTTTTTCTTTTCTGTATCCTCCTTTCTCTCCTATATAGGAGTGAACAGACTTGAGAAAAATGGGACATAGACATAGTATAGGAAAGATCAAGAAAAAAGGACAAATTATTGAATATAGCCTTATACCTTTGTATACTGATACAAAATTAATATTATATTTGGCTAAATTGGTGTTGATCATTGTATATTAATGCAAAATTAAGATTGTATAGGGCTACACTGGTATTGATCTTTGTATATTGATACAAAATTAAGATTATATTTGGCCACAATGGTATTGACCCTTGTATATTAATGTAAAATTAAGATTGTATTGGGCTACATTGGTATTGATCTTTGTATATTGATACAAAATTAAGGGTAATGTTTCTTAAAGGTATTGTTCATAGTAATACTTAAAAATGAAATGTCAAGTTTTGACCTCTCGCTACCAACTGACATAAACTGTTTATAATAATTAAGAAACGGAAACTAATAATCATGAAAACGTGTCATTTTGTTAGTTACTATGACAGTCTATCACAGTTATTTTCTAAGCTATTCAGAAATCAAGTTGCTAAGAGACAAGCAATATTTGCTTATCTAAATATAAGAGATAGATAGGGCATCTTCAAAAACCTCAAGAGATCTGCAGAATATGGCATTCAAAGATGTTTTCTTAACTTAAGATTTTTTGATATCGAGACATGTCAGCTCCTGACAGCACCCCCTATTCTACTCCAAGTAGAAGATGAGCATCGAAGAATCTCCAGTGGGAGATGATTGAATTGGTGGTAAGCCGTTCTCTTGGCAAGAAAAACCCCTTGCTTCAACTGTAGACAGACTTCTGTCCAAAAAGGACAAAACTTGGAAGCAGATAAGTCGACAGCCTAGCTCTGCCAAGACAGGGTAGGTAAGTCCTTCATAATTCCTGCTCTACAATCAATGTCTGTCAGAGAAATGGAGCCAAATGGCTGAAGATTGATGCTGTAAAGTATGGAGAGAAAATGGGAACTGTCCAGGCAGCCACTGGTATGTCATTTTTCAGTTTTGGAAGCTGCAGGCCCTGCACTTCCTATATAATCAGATATATTTATCCCTCTCAGGTCTCTGAGGTAATTGAAGAATAGAGAGCTAGAGTCTCATAGTTAAACTTTGAGTTGTTTAGGAATCAAGAGGGTGTTCTGGATCTAAGAAGATATTTTTAAAATTATGAGGCAAGTTAGTATGAAAGCTGAGTTAGATATAGAACTTAAAACTCATGGAGATGGTTAGATAGTAGAATGTTAAAGTCAGGTGCCAAATACATATGGACTGGACATTGGGAATGTATGCTAAGCCATATAACTCTTATAATTGTGGCCTATTTATTTATGTTGTTTTGTATTGTATTTATAGTTATAAGAAAAAGAACCATTTTTTGGGCTGAAAGGGAGAGCTGTTGGGGGGGGGAAAAGAAATACCTTAAACAAAAAAAAAGAAGGGAAGAGGATGGGGGGTTGTGGGGGAGGAGGGTGGAAGGGTGGGACTGGAGGGGGGAGTAGGGAGGGGATTGTGATTGAGATGTAACTTGAAGAAACAATAAATAAATTATTAAAAAAAAGAAAGAAATCCTATTACAACAGGCTGATGAGATAGCTCAGAAGTTAAGAGCACATATAGCTCTTCCAGAGTTCCTGAGCACCAGAGTTCAATTCCTAGCATGAACAACAGCCTATAACTCCTGCTCCAGGGGATTAAACACCCTCTTCTGGCCTCTGAGGACAGCTACACACACACACACACACACACACACACACACACACACACACACACACGCACGCACGCACACGCACTCTCACAGGCTTGCACACATATTCACTTATAAAATAAAGTGAAGCAAAAAGCTTGCTGCCTTCGGAACAGGGTCATCAGAACCAAAACAAGCTCTCAGGCTCATTCTGCTCCACCCTCCTCAATCCGGATGACCCTCCCTCTCTTCCACTCTCACCCCTCTATCCTGCCCAGACCCTAAGAAGTTCAGTTTCACCCACTTTCCCAGCAAACTCTCTCTTCCCAGCTTGGCACCATCTGCTACTAGAGGCCATCACTCTGGTGCCCCAGACTGAAGCAGTTGCATAATATTCAGTCAGGCTCCCAGAGCTTCACAAAGCCATGTTTCCAAAACACCCTGTGAATGTGCCCCAAATAATGCATGAAATTGTATCTGGCCTGCTGTGTCCAACACACTCACACAGGAGAAAGGGCATGGCTAGGCTGGAGCAGACACCTGATAGTTTCTCACCACTAAAGAATGATTGGAAAAAGGATTAGGATTAAATGGACAGGGGCCAATTCCAGTGATTCAGGCTGGAGTGTGACCAGCTGAGAAGAGGGCAGTTGGAAGAGCTAAGCCCTGGGACCACAGTCCTGCAGTGAACACAAGGGACACTTCATGGAGACCACAATCTCTGGGTTACTCCTGTCCATGCTCATTCAGCACAGTGCCTGTGATCACCTCTCCTTAGTGGATAGAATCACCTCCAGTCTGCATATAGCACACAACTCATCAAGACTGGACGACTGTCTCCAAAGCCAGGCCTCTGTCCTTGAATGGCCACAACCATATACAGAGTCAGATGTGGCATATGCAGGCTAGCCTGGGGTGCTGGACACAAGGATGCAAGGTGGTATTCCTGGACAAACTTGAGCCCTTTAAGAGGTTCTCTGAGCTGGAGAATGGGATGCTCACCTACAGTATCAGCTACTGAGCGGCTGAGGCAGGAGGATCACTTGAGCTCAAAAATGTGGCACCACCCTAGGCAACATAGCTGTCTCAAAAAAATAAAGGGGCTAGAGAGATGACTCTGCACTTAGGATCACTGGCTGCTCTTGCAGAAGACCTGTGTTTACTTCTGAGAACCCACATGATGGCTAATTACCATTTGTAACTCCAGTCTCACGGGTCCAGCGCCCTCTTCTGGCCTTTTCAGGCACTGTACACAAGTGATACACATGCATACATGCAGGCAAAACACTCATAAAATTTTCAAACTCCATCTTCAAATAAATAATCTCTCTGGGTTTGCCCCTGTTGTAATTTTCCATGGCACTTGTTTTAAGGTCTTGTGATTCTAGTCCTGATGCTGGTTTGGCAGCTCAGAAAGCAGAAAAAGCAAATCAGAAACTAAGAAGAGTCCCTGGGACCAGGCCTCCCACCTATGGGTGTCCCACCTGAGGCTTCCTCTGCAATCCAGCCTTCACTCCTTCATCCACCAAGAAAACTGAGCCCAGGGCTCCCCACCTGTCTCTCCTGGGCCAAGAAAAGTGAGTAATGCATAGATATTCTACCATGTACAAAAAAAATGAATACAAAATGTTAAATGCCACAAAAATGTCAGAAACAAAATCATTTAAAATCCTCTCCCCAGAAAACTCTTTCTGGACCCCCATCTTTACTAGGGACTCTTTGGGCTCTGTCAATATCAGAATCATAGCACTTTTTATATTTTACTTTTATATTTTATTTAAAGTTCCTACTATGCATGTTTGTCTATGCCAATGGGATGCTGGGAGTACACACTAAATACACCCCCTCTGAGCCCTCTAAGCTCAATATCTACCACATAGCAAGTTCACACCATGCATCCAATTACATCAAACAACTCTACTCCGCATTCAGCCCCTTCTCCCCTCTATCTCTGTCTTCATTGCCAAGGTCCTCTGGAGATCAGCCTATATCCAGCACCTAGCTTCACTCCCCAATCCATCTTCATCCAACAACCACCAAAGTGCTTAGAAACTATTCCAGGGATGCTCTGGGACACCTCTGCTCGGATGTTCTGGGATCATCTGCAGGGACGAACTTATACTATGAATGTAAACACACAGAGAGTATATACTCTCTGTGTTCCCACATCTCTGTGAGTTGTCATCATTAGGGGATTTCCCCAATATCAATTGTCAGTCTCTGTGTCACTCTACCGAGTGGGAGACTCCTACAGGGGATAGTTAAACACCCCTGAGCGCTGGAACCTAAGTCCACACCTGGTTTAGCTCCACACCTGGTTTATATTAGATGCTTTATATATATTTATTAAGTGAACTTTTGAACCCCCAAGCACTTATCCCACTAGTCAGACCCTTCCTGAGGAAATTACAGAAAAGTAGAAGTGAAGGACATGATATAGGGAGGAAGGAAGGAAGGAAGGGAACTGGGAGGGAGGGAGAGGAAGGGAGGAAAAGAGGAAGGGAGGGTGGAAGGAAGAGAGGAATGGAGGGAGGAAGAAAGGAAGGATGGAAGGAGAGGGTGGCAGAAGAGGAGGGAGCAGGAAGAACAGGGAAGGATGCCTACAGAACCAGCCCCTGGTTAGGCTTCAGTGATGGAGCACACACCCCTTCCAGTGCCACCCCATGCCTCTGGGGTGTCTTGTTCCAGAAGTCTGACTCATTCTTTATCTTGGGAGACAGCCAGAGTCCTTCCATGTCACTTCCCAGGTGGAGTCTAGGACTGAGGCACTTGAGACTCATCTTCATTTGAATTCATCATCTTCATTTGAATTCAAATATCCAATCGGTCAAGGCCCTGAGCCACCTCCAAAGAGCTGAGAGTTGTGATGCAGGAGCCCCTTCAGTGAGCTCTCAGAAGCTCACCAACAGCTGTGCACTGTTTAGTTTAGTGATTTTATTTTTAAGACAGGGTCTCTTGTTGTTCTTATGGAAAGGAGAGAAGAGGGCAGTTGGGGGTGGGGGGGATTCTGAGTGATGACAGTATCCTGGGGGGATATTGAACATCAGGGTGAAATTACCTTCCTGATGACTCAGAAACAGGAAATGGTGACCCAGAGGCAACACACGAAGGGCAGGCTTGCACATATGTGATGACATCACTTCCCTTTTGTGAGGTGGTGGTATGGGAGTGGAAGAGAGGAAAGACAACAACCAGAGGGAGAGGCAGGGGCTGGAGGGGGAGGTTCTTCTGCGTGTCTTTGCTCAAATTTCCATGCCACCATCCCCCAATTCCTGTACTAACCCTGTGACACATGGCCCATTTCCTCTCTAACCCCCTCAGATTCTGCCTGAAAAGACAAACTAGAGCGGCAGGCAGATGCTCAGTCTCTCAGAGACCAGCACACCAGTTATGGGAGTTTCTGAACAGTTATGGGAATCTGCTTCCCTACTCCTGGAGCTGATGTGTGACCCCACTGTTCCTACTGCACCACTAGGAAAAGCAGGGTAGCACCCCCAGCACCCAGCAGCCTGACACAGAGCAAAGGTAGGGAGATACAAGAATGTGTGTTTGAACATCCAGAACATCACTGAATTTGAGGACAGCAGGGGAATACCCTCCAGAGCAAGGTGTATAGTAACTATGGAGTTAGGTGAACAGTAGGTCTACCAAAAGTTCCTTCTCAATCTTACCACAAAGTGGTGACCCGGGTTACCAGGTGGACCTGTTCTGCCAGGCACTGGGCAGACCAACCCTCAGTCTTCCACCATAATGAGGATTTTCTCCATCCACAGGACTTCAACTTTGGGTTGAGTTAACGCTGTTTGCACAGCCTTGTCCTCCACCTTAGGACTCAGCCAAGAACATGTGGAGAAGGAAGTTTATGAATTTGGTTAGCATTCCACACACAGCAGCATGCTCATGGTCTTCTTTCTCCATGGGTGTTCAGGGTGACACACAGCCCAGATGCAGTTTCTGTGACAGCACACAGACCAAGAGCAGAATGTCACACACACCAGCACACACTTCAGATCCTAACTTGGGGTCTGCCCAAATTGACTTTGGCTTTCTTTCTTCTCTAGAAGAGAATAAAACCAAGGCACCACCCTGCCTAGCCAGTCAGTTTTGAGAACAAATTCGTGCCACTCATAACAAGACTGGCATGATGCCAGGAACCCAGTCAGAGGCTTCCTGATACCCTGAGGCTTCTTCCAAGTGAAACTCACATTCACACTTGAAACAATGCCTATGCATGTGTGTCCAGGAAGTCATTGTGGAGGGGCTGAGGAGGAAAGAATATATCCAGAGTTCTGTCTTGGGAAAGAAGTGGTGGAGCCAAGTGAGTGTGAGAAGGCTGCAGCCCTGGGCATCATACGGTCCTCCCTGATACTGTCATGCTTTCCTCAGCTCTGAAACATCCAACCCTTGGTCTTGTGGTCTAGCCATTCCTTACTCAGACTGAACTACCTACCCAGAATATGTTTGAGGTTGGAGATGAGGAAGATGCTGTGGTTCAAGGTGGGTTACTGCAGTGAGGCAGACTTCATGGTCATTGGAAGAAGGAATAGAAAATGATTTGCTGGTGTGGCAGGAGGTATCTCTCAGGTGTTACTAAATATAGCCCCCACATTTACTCCTGAAAGTACTATTGCTATGGAAACTGAGGCTCAGAAATACTGTAGCATCCTGGACCTCGGCCTAAGTCCCCAGCAGGGGCCAGCCTTGCCATGTGTTCTCCCTCCAGCTCTCCCTGATATCTCTGAGGTGCAGAAACAGGGAATACACAGGTACCACAGATCACCTACCTCAACAGATCTTACCAGCTGGGCTGGAGGTTGGCTCAGTGATGGAGCTCTTCTCTAGACTGCACAAGGCCCTTAGTCTATCCCCAGACCCTCATAAAGGAAAGAAAATGCCTCTCTCCTGTCTCTCCCATAATGAAACCAGAATCTGAACCACTGGATACTCATTCTTGGAGACTTTAAAAGGTTTCAGAGTTTCTCAACATCTCATCTACCTTCACTGGGCTTCAGACACCTGACCAAACCAATTTTTTTAAGTACTAAATCTTTGGAAGTTGAAATAGACCTGTGGTGATATGACTTGGGATTGGGTGGGATGTGGTACAGAAGGATGAATCTCAGCATTGTTAGACAGCTACAGAGACAACCCACCACACTCAGACTTCAACTGGGTGGATTTGCTGGTATGGGAGTTACATTTTAATGGTATATTTTATAAGCATAAAGCTGACAAGCCAAGTGTATGATATGTATCTGTATACCCAGCACTCAGGAGCCAAAAGAAAAGAGACTTCAAGTTTTAGTCCAACCTGGCCTACATGGCAAATCTCTGTCTGGAAACTAAAATAAAACAAAAGTAGAACTTAACATTTTATTGGCAATAAAGTTTCGCATACAATATATTCTGATCACAGTTTCCCCTCCCCCATCTCCTCCCACATCCTCTACACCCCTCCACCAATCCAATCCCATGCCTACTTTCCTTCTCTCTTTAGAAAACAAACAGGCAAATTAAAATAAATAGATGGATAGACAGACAAACATATACCAGGATTTTTTTTAAGTGGTGGGAGGGGAATCACATTAAACATATACACAGAGACACACATACATACAAAAACAAAACTCATAAAAACACAAAATCAGAAACCATAATACACAAGTAGTAAGATTTTTTTTAATGCCCAAACAAAGCAGTATAAGGCAAAACCTACAAAAATGTCATTGACTTCATTTTGTGTTGGCCACCTATTGCTGGGCGTGGGCCTGCCTTTATGTGTGCTTTATATACCCAGGGAGACTCCATTGGAGAAAACTAATTTTTCTTTTTCAAGTAGTTATCACTTGGAGATAGCTGCTCAGTTAGAGATGAGAGCCCATGTCCACTTCCCCTCTCATCACTGGGACCCTGTTCAGCTTGAACCTTTGAAGGCTCTATGTGTGCTGCCACAGTCACCGTGAGTTCATCCTGTTGTGTCTGGAGGACACTGTTTCCTTGGTGTCTCCCATCCCCTCTGGTTCTCACAGTCTTTCTGCCTTCTCTTTCCTCAGGTCTCTCGGTTCTGAGGGAAGGAGTTTGATGAAAATGTAATCCCATTTAGTACTGAATGTGGCTCTTTGAGAAGTTTTGAACTAATTGCAATTAACAGCCATATGCAAAAGGCAAGATCTAGCAAGAGTCGCTGAAGGATATCAGGAGGAGAAAGAAGCCAAGGTTGGTCATATTTTGCTAGATCTAACAAGAGTCGCTGAAGGATATCAGGAGGGGAAAGAAGCCAAGGTTGGT
>CAJQZJ010032201.1:1039133-1058940 GCA_907164525.1 Lophiomys imhausi | reverse complement strand
AGATAGATAGATAGATAGATAGATAGATAGATAGATAGATAGATAGACAGATAGGTGATAGATGCAAGATAGATAGATAGACAGACAGATAGATGATAGATGCAAGATAGATAGACAGACAGATAGGTGATAGATATGTATGTATGTATGTATGTATGTATGTATGTATGTATGTACGTACGTACGTACGTATGTATGTATGTATGCAGGTATTAGAAACTGGAGCAAAGTACAGTGACTTCACCTTCCACAGAGAGCCAGCTTCCAGGATCCACCTGTTGGGTCAGGTCAGGAATGCTTTCTCCAAGTTGGAGGCCAGCAGCCCTCAGGATCAACTGTTAGGGGGATTTCTAGAATACTCTCCATTGTTTCCCTTCTCATCATTGTCTGCAATTCCCAAAGGTCTTCAGTACTCATGATGCCCAGAGTCTCCTACCTGAGCAACTCTCAAATAAGTTTTCTGCAAAACCTATTGCAAAAAGTTTCTCTGTGTTTCTAAATCATTCCTTCTTTCTGATATTAAAAGTCAGATTCCCTAAACTCTAGAGGCCTATGTACAGTGTGACAAACAATCATTCACAGGCATTATCCACCTGAAATTTACTAAGAAGATAAATCTTCAGAGTTCTCAGTACAAAAGAAGAGAGAAAGGTAGGCAAGATGGCTCAGCTGGTAAGGGCACTGGTGGCCAAGCCTGATGACTTGAGTCCAATCCCCAGAAACCACATGATGGATGGATAGAAGTTCCACTCTGACTTCCACATGGGCACAGGGGCACATGCACTCTCACACACAAACACGTGTGCACACACAAATAAAATAAAATAAATGTAAAAGGAGGAAAGGTAGAATAGGAGTTTATTGAGGTGGCAGTATACTAATTAGTTGGACTACAATCATTATTTTGTATTGACTGCATATATTATCATGTTAAATGCCTTAGCTTAAAGGCATGCAATTTTTACTAGTGCATTATCCTCATAAACCTGGAAAGAAAAGAATTTAAATCGATGGAATTTCAGCGAGCTATGGGTGTCAGCAAAACCCTGTTTGATAAGAAAGTTCTTGATGACTCAGACAACAAATGTGTCCTGCATCTCAAATGGAATGAAGATCAGATAAGGAGACATTTAGAGACTTGTAAAGGGTGAGACTTTTCCTGAAATTGTCTTATTTAAAGAAAGTTTGAACCAGAGAGAAAAAAAAAATGGGTTGTTTACAGACCCTGACACCTTCCCACACCTCCTCTTCCTAAAGTTTTCAAAAGTTATTCCATGTAAATGTCAGACGCCAACCATGAAGACCCTTTGTGTACACAGAATTATACTGTCATGCCTGGAATCAGGAGAGCCACATGACACTCACATAAACAAGTCACCCATGACAGACCCACCACTATAAACCATTCTGAAATGCCCCAGAGGTGAGGGTTATTTCCAGAAAAACTCATCTTTGACGTCACTCCCTGCATCTGACAACAGTGACATTCCTTTCCGCTGGACAATGACAGATAACTTGGGCCTGGGGCAAAGGCTGGGTGCCAGTAGCTTCCAAGGAGAGGAAAAATTAAAAAGGAAAAAGAAAGACAATTAACAAGGAGCGCCATCTAGGGGGCTTAGAAGATAAAACTTTTCTTCAAGCATAGACCAGCCTGGGAGTAGTAAGTACACCCAACACCCTTGGTGGCACTTACAGGTACCTAGACTCTAGACATTTTGTCATCTCCCTGTAAGTCTCACTGGGCAGACACACCTGAGGCCGCATTCCCTGAACTGCATAGCCTTGCAGAGTCCAGAAGACTGCCAATAAGGCACCACAGAAGTAGGCCTGCTTGGGGCACCCAGGAGAATATGAGGAATATAACATTAGAAGCATTTCTGTTGATCTGGGGCAGTATTTTTTTTTAATGAACACCCACATTTTCAAGTTTTTCCAAGAGATTATTTGGAATTAGGATAATGAGTAGTTCCATATTCAAGTATGGGAGTCATCACTACTTTTTATTTACATAATAATTGCCTGTTCTGTGGGGTGTGGTATATTCTCGACACACATGCAGTGTAATGAAAAGATTGCCATCCATGCAAAAATGCAAATGAGCAGAATTTTCTTTCCTTCTGGCCTTCACACTTATAAGGGAATAATGAGGCTGTGTAAATGAACAGGAAGGCTATGTGAGCAAGGACAAGATGGTGGAAGGTAAGCATGGAGCAGAGTTAATGAGGGTGCCCAGAAGGAAGAAAATGGGGCTACACAAAGGAGGCATGGCAGCACAGAAGTGTATGGTGAGTGGTTAGGGGAGCCAGTATCTAGGTGTGCCCTGAACCAAGTGCCAGCATACTGCCATGGCCACCACCACACAGGCACTGCCATTTCCTTGCCCTTCCACAAGCCAACCACTATTATGCTATGTGGTGTCCCTCGGGTCTCAGTTCCATGCACATTCTCTGGCTTTGGTATGAGCTCGGCTGCTACAGGGTGCATGCCCTCAGAGGACATGGCTCTCTAAGTCCTGGGCCATCATTTTCCATGTGCCAAGAGTCTGCCAATTTGGCATCCTCCAGAGAAATGAAAAGCAGAATAGACTGGTTGCTGCTGAGAAGGGTGCACCCATTGAGGAAAAGGGAAAACAAGCACGGTGGCCTCCTCTCCCATTCTTCAAAATTAGACACATGTCTTAGCTCCAGGAAGTCTGCTTGCCAATTGTTATAGGTGGATATTGGGGCCCAGTGAGCATCGGTCAGTGTTTCCACATTCATGTGTCCCAGAACAAGAGGTTGGGCAGGGACACATGGCAATGGTAGATGCGCACACTTTAGTAAGAATCAGAAAACTCACAGAGGAAAGGAGTGGGTAGGCTAGAGCCAGGAGAAAAGGTAAGGTGTTCAATTGAAGGATGGAGAGGTGGCTCAGCAGTTAAGATCATTGGCTGCTCTTCAGAGACCTGTGTTCACTTCCCAGCACCTATGTGGTAGCTTACAATCATCCATAATTTCATTTCCAGGGGATCTGATCCCCACTTCTGACCTCTGAAAGCACCAGGTATGTATGTGGTACACATACACCCATGCAGGTAAAACACTCATACACATAAAATGAGATTTTAAAAAAAGGAAGAAGACGTTCAATGGCATCCACACCTGCCATATTGGGACCTTTGTAGGTCATTTATTCTGTGTGTGCTTTTTCTGAACATGCTGTTACATGTCAACCTTCACTGGGAGACATTTCCGATATGGATCCTTTGTATGCTAATTTTGATGCTAGTGGGCAACCTTCTTTTCTGCTATGACATTGTTGAAAACTTTGAAAGTGGTGAATAAATACCTTTGTTTCTATGTCTTCTCTCTGTCCAAAGAATCTTGTCAAGATAACAGACTCAGGCGTCTGAACAACCCAGGTCAACACTGTTCACTTGGATCGGTGAGACCCAGGTATGATATTTCCCAGACTTTCTAATCTTTGTTAAATCGTAACTGTGTTCTTATGCTGGGTGGGAGAGAAAGTTCTTTGAAAGAACCCCTGCATGGGCCACCACCTTTGTTGGAACAAAACACAGCTCTCACCTCAAAGGGAATGAGTCGTGTTCACCCAGGAACATGGGTTCAGATGGCCACATATAACATGTTCCAATGTGGAAGCCATTTTTGTGAAGCTGTTACAGTTACCAAACAAAAGAGAGTCACAAATCAGGGAATTTGGCAAATACGTTAATGGAAACATCAAGGCAGACAGGATCATAGCAAAATGGGGGAGATCTCTGTGAGCTTCCAGATGCTCTCTGGCAACCGTCTTGCCTTGTGAGTTTGTAGAAGCTAGTGATCTAGTAGATCACTACAGTCCTAAAGGTTTCCCCTGATAGTCACAGGGATGGCAGGTCAGACACAGAAGCAGGAAGAGAATGGCTATTAAGGGGACTTAAAGACAGCCCAAGATCATTTCATTCTAGATCTGCAACTTTCCAGATGTACACAATCAGAAAATATAATCAACCCTGTAGACTTCTTACCATGGGTGTGGCTTTTTTCTAGGAACTTCAGATCAAAAAAAAAATTTTTTTTTTGTTCCCTCACTTGCAAAGATAGCATGTTTATCAGGGATACAGGAAAGCTGAAGCCAGCTTCCACAGAGAGATACAAAGGTTTCCTTCCACTCTCCATATCTATCAAAGGAATAGACTTGAGGACAGAACTCTGCCAAAATGGAATGGGTGGGGGTCTTACACCCCCACAAATCCTTACCAAATTTATAATCTTCGGCCCAGTAGGATGATAGAACTACAGGAGAAAGACTTTAAATTCTACATCTCTTACAAATATAGGGAGCAGAGCTAGAGACTGCATGGAAATGCTCATCCTGGTACACAAGTGCATCTCATACACACAGCAACAAAAATGTTGCTCCAGTCAAGGCAAGATATATAGAGTCGGCTTTAAACAGCAGGACTGCCCAAGTGGTAAGCTTCTCTTCTGACTGATACTGGTTACAAAATCTAAATAAACGTTAGACTCTGTATCAGCTGCTTCTCAGTTTCTGTGATAGAGTCCAATCAGAACAACTTATAGGAGCTCATTTGGGTTGAGGAGGAACAGGAGTATATTATAATGGGCAGGCATAGCAGCCTGCAGCAGGGATGAAATGGTGGGAGCAGGAAACAAGGTCACATCTTTTACTGGAATTAGGGTCATGCTATATCCTCTTTAAGCCTGCCCCGTCAAGACTGTACCCACTAAACTTCGCCCGGAGAACTGGGAACCAAGTGAAGTGTTCAAACCACTGAGCCTGTGGGAGACATCTTCACTCAAACTGCCACAGGCCCATAGATCTACATAGTTCTAGTCACTGATCACAGGGCAGTAAGTGCACCAGAACCAACCTGAAAATCACCACTGTTTATAAGCAGTCATTTAAAAGATCTGCACATAAACAGACCCTTAGATGACCCTTCACTTTGTTAACACACAGTTTCCTCGGTAGTCAAAACCCTTGCGAAATCAGCAAAAACATAAGCAGTTGTCTGTTTTGTTTTGTTTCTCAAAACAGAGTTTCTCTGTTTGGCCCTGGCTGTCCTGGAACTCCCTCTGTAGATCAGGCTGGCCTTGAACTCAGAGAGCCACCTGCCTCTGCCTCCCGAGTGCTAAGATTAAAGACGGTCACCACCACTGTCTGACATGAACAATTCTCTTAATAAAATATAAAAGTCAATTACTTTTTGCGAATGTTACAAAAGCAGCATAATTTTAAGAAAGTTTTGTTGCTTTAGACACAGAAAATTGGGGTTTTGTTTTGAATTAGTATATTAAATTTTGAACGTCTCTTTAAAATAAGCTTACATTTTGAGGCATCTTTTATAAAACGTTTTGATAATAGCATCAATAACCATAAATAAACTTACCTCACCTGGTGCATAAGTGTATTCCAAAATGTGATGGCCCTCTCTAACCAGATCTATAACATGATCATTGAAAGATCTCAGACTCAGGATATATAGACAACTCAGCAGCTAAGAGCCACTTGCTGGTCTTCCAGAGGCACACACACACACAAGCACACAGCACACAGTCACAGAGAGGAAAGGGGGGAGGAAGGAAAGAGAGAGAATAAATACAAAACAACCTGTTTTTAAAATCTCAACCTACCTGCCCCTAGAGATGCAGATGTGGCTACTGTGTCACTTGTACATTAGTAGGAGGAAGAGAGGAGATGGGCTATGTACATTCAGTGTTCTGACCTATGAACATCTGAATGAATAGTAGCCTAACATTCCTGGGGGAAAAAAAAAAACAAGCCAAAATGGCATCAGTTTGGTATCATGGGGACTGGACAGGGAGCTAGCTTGTGATGACAACCAGTCCAGCATTAGGCAAGTACCTTATGGGCTCCCAGGACAGGAAGCAAACCAGAGACTAGAAGACTCCTGCCTGACCCTGGATGTGAGGGTTGTGGGTGAACTGGCCCCAGGGATGTGAGTGTGGGAGAGCCAGTCCTGCATTTTGTCTGCTTTGCTCTGGTGTTGTTGAGGGAGATATCCCCTCACCTCCCTTTTGCTTTCACGACCAGTGGCAGACAGGAGATCTGCCACTGATAGGGTCGTGAGAGCAGGAGAGCTGCTCCTGCCCCTCACATGCCACACCACTCAGGAGAGCAGGCCCTGTACCTTTCCTGGACAGCACAGTACAGCTGGCACTGGTTGTGGGGGGTGGTGGTGAACTAGCCATGAGGGTGTGAGTGTGAGAGAGCCAGTCTTGCCTTTTGTCTGCTTTTCATGGTGTTGGTGAGGGAGAGATCCCCTCTACTCTCTGATGCCCTCACCATAGGTAGCAGGCAGAAGATGTGGCCCTGAAATAGTTATGAGAACAAGAGAGCTGATCCAGCCCCTTACCTGCTACAGCACTCAGGAGAGCAGGCCCTACACCTTACCTGGGTAGCACAGTAGAACTGACCCTGGATGTGGGGGTTGCAGGCCCAGAACCAGGGCTTTGAGTTGGCTCACCCCAATTTTTATCCTATGGATGAACTGCTGGAGTCCATGAAGAGCCAGTTCCACAGACCCAAAACTACAGGATCTCCATGACACAGGACAACAACATGATATCTGAGAGGAGTCTCAGTGGGGTTCCAATATTCACAAAGTAGCACAAGCCAGAGGCCTTGGACCAGACCAAGGAGTCATTATAACGAATGTCTGCAAGTGTAAAAGTGTGGACAGAGGAAATATTGTGGGACACACTGAGACACACTGCAGCTTCCACAATTAGATTTTTTTTTTATGTTGGGAGAGGTTTTAAGGGCGGAGGGTGTGTCTGAGAGAAGGTGGGAGATGAGAGGGTGCATTATGTGAAATTCACAAAATAAAAACAAATATATAAATAATAAAATAAAATATCAGCCTAAATGGAAATTTTTTAAATGTATGATTCATTGGGCAGTGGTGGCACATGCCTTTAATCCTAGCACTTAGGAGGTAGAGGCAGGCAGATCTCTGTAAGTTCCAGTATATCCAGGGTTACACAAAGAAACCCTTTCTCAGAAAAAGAAAGAAAGAACAAAAGAACAAAGGAAAGAAAGAAAGAGAGAGAGAAGGAGAAAGAGGAAAGGAAAGGAAAGAAAGGAAAAGAGAAGAAAAGAAAAAAGCCAGCATGATTCTGCTGAAAGTCTTCAATGCAAATTTATCAAGGCTTCAAATAGATAAGATACTTAAATCCAAACTACATTTTGTTTCTCTGTTGATGGTACCTGAGAAATTCTATCAGACAGATCAGGGGTGGAGGTTGCTGGCCTGCGTTAACCTCCATTCTTCTTCCCTGGGTTTTCAGAGTGTTCTGGGCCAAAACTGCCTTCTCCAGGAGCCAGGAAGGTGCTCAAAACAAGTGGGCGCATGACATAATATTTCCAGCAGGGGGCTGTATTGACTCAAACTTTCCACATTTCTCTCTGGTCTGGTAATATTGTCCTGAGACTGTTTAGTAACAACTTCAAAAAATACTAAGAATTACTCATAAGTCCATCACTTCTTCTGGTTACATAAATGCACTCCTTCCATCCATCCTTACCTGCTGAAAGTCGGCAACTGTTCACATCTAACTGTATTCTTCCTCAGCCATTCATAAAGCTAAGTACAAATCCACTGCATTGGTCTGGAGATAATACTAGCTGCTCTTGCAGAGGACCCAGGTTCGAGTCCCAGAATACATGTAGCAGTTCAGAACTATCTACAACTCCAGTTCCAGGGGATCCAAAATCCTCTCTGCTTCGTCTAGAACCAGGCATGCATGTGGCGTACATACATGCATGCAGACAAAATATTCACACACATAAAATAATAAAAATAATTTTTAAAAATTAAATCCATTATGTTTTTACACACATCCTCAAATATCCTCCAGAAAATTTTGTTTTTCCCAAATGTAACATATAACACTTCTAGGCTCACAGCTCACATTTTATTTGCTTTCATAAATGCACCATGGGCATCTTTCTTCTGCACTCACAGTTTTAAAGTAGCTTTGCTAAATCGTCATTTCATGCCATGATCACGAAAAACAAACATGTACTAATAAACCTAATAAACATTTTTAGCTTTTCACTTATAAATTCCACTACATTTCCCATCCTTGAGCATGAATCTTTATGAATCTTGGAATTAAAGTACAAAGAGTTTAGACCAAGGTTATAGTTATTTGCCTTTTTAAATTTTGTTTTCAAAATTTATTCAGTGTTGGAGACTGAACCCAGGGCCACAAGAAAGCACTCTGTCCCTGAGCTCCACCCCTTGTCTATGTCACATTATTTTGTATTTTATCAAGTTGAGAATAGTTTTTTTTTTTTTTTTTTTTTTGGTTTTTCGAGACAGGGTTTCTCTGTGTAACAGCTTTGGCTGTCCTGGACTCGCTTTGTAGACCAGGCTGGCCTCGAACTCACAATGATCCACCTGCCTCTGCCTCCCAAGTGCTGGGATTAAAGGCGTGCGCCACCATGCCCTGCGAAAATAGTTTTTTAAACATAGTTTGATATATGCTCTGCATTAAAAAGAATTATTGCATGACTACCAAGGTGGCTCAGCAGGTAAAGGGGCTTGCCGCTAAGCCTGACTGCCTGAATTCAATCCCCAGGACCCAAATGGTGGAAGGAGAGAAAACTTGAAGGCAGGTTGTTAACATAAATTACTTTTCTCGTTACAAATACTTTGAGATAAAAAATTTCTTGAGGTCACTAAAGTATACCATTCATACAAAGGAATATTATTTTTTAAATATCATGCATTTATCTCACCATTTTTAAGTGTGTTGCCATTTGTATCTTACAAACAACTTAAAAATTAATAAACATTATTGTCTTTCACAGTCCCTATAGACAAAATCAGGGAAGCCAGTATACAAGCTGTTTGGTGAAGATTAACAGCGAAGAACTATGGATATTCATCCTGCTGGTGGGATCCTGCTCTTCTACCCTCATTAGGAGAAAGGGGGTCATATAGTTAAATTGCTTGTGGTAAGTTATCGCCAGATTGGTAGAAACTATGTGAGAGACTCCAACTGGTCTTGGAGAAGTGGGGGTGGGACTCTGCAAGTGACACCCCTCTGTCAAGGGCAAAAAAGGTGACAGACCAAAATAGTCAGTTCAGCCTGCTCACAGGGAGATGGAGAGGACAATAAACCCGCCTTGCCCTGGGAACGCCCAGCACTGGAGGGTAGGGTTTGCAAAAGAAAAATAAAATCTGAACGCATAATTCGAAGAGGAAAAGACGCTGAGGAAGTTTAAAAGATATTGTTCAGCATTCAAGCAGATTACAAGATAGTTGGGAATAACAGATGGTGAGAGCAGAGTCTGCGGAAATCAAAAGTGGATAGGAAGGGAGAAAGAGCAACAAGCAAGGAAAGTGGCAAGGCATGGGGAGGTCTGGAGCCAGGCTTCTCTGGAGAGAACCACACTGCTCCCCCTACTGATCAACTGCTGGAGCTGCACCACAGGCTCCTAGTAAAACCTGTTCTTTGATGTCGCTGAGTAGAAAAGAAACAAAACAAAGCAAAAAACAAGGAGACACCTTTCACTGGCAGTACTGCCTCGTAGGCCCCCGGGTGAATGAAGAGGCTCTTGGCCCTCATATGACTCCTGATCTGTGGTGAGAGACTGTTAGGCAGGGACACTCCAGAGGAACAAGATGGAAGGGTCAGGGGGTAGAGCATGGGAGGGTGGGGCTGGGAAGCGGGAAAAGAGGACAATATGATAAGGATGTAACCTGAAGCAACAAACAAATAAATTTATTAATTAAAAAAAAAGCAGGTAACAATGCTAAAACACTGTAAATAAAATAAAGGATACAGCCGTTCAACCTGTTTTTTTTTAAATACTTTATTTTTTTTTCTTCAAGTTACATCTCAGTCACAAACCCCTCCCTATTCCCCCTTCCTATCCCGCCCTTCCACCCTCTTCCCCCCATTAGCTTCCCCTTTCAGTCCAACAGATGGTTCCTTCTCTTATAACAGTAAATACTATACAAAACAACAGATATAAATATGCCACATTTATGAGAGTTAAATGGCCCAGTATACCTTCCCAATGCCCAGTTTATACATATTTGGCCCCTGACTTTAACATTCTACTATCTAACCATCTCCATGAGTTTAAAGGTCTATATCTGACTCAACATTCATACTAACTTGCAACACAATTTTAAAAGTATCTTCTTAGATCTATAACACCCTCTTGATTCCTAAACAACTCAAAATTTAACTATGAGACTCTAGCTGTCTATTCTTCAGCCACCTCAGAGACCTGAGAGGGATAAATATATCTGCTTATATAGGAAGTGCAGGGCCTGCAGCTTCCAAAACTAAGAAATGACAAACCAGTGACTGCCTGGACAGTTCCCATTTTCTCTCCATACATTCCTGCATCAGTCTTCAGCCTTTGGGTCCTGTTTCTCTGACAGACATTTGTTGTAGAGCAGGGATTATGAAGGACTTACCTACCCTGTCTTGGCAGAGTTAGGCTGTCGACTTCCCTGCTACCAAGTTTTGTCCTTTTTGGACAGCAGTCTGTCTGCAGTTGGAGCAAGGAGTTTTTTCATGCCAGGAGATAGGCTTGCCACTAATTCAACCATCTCACACTGGAGATTCTTCGATGATTCAACCTGGTTTTATAAACCTCCAAGTGTCGAAAAAACGTAGAGCTAAGGTAAAATACATGAGAATTGTGGTGTTAACCCATGCCTTTAACTTCAGCAGAGACGGGAGGAGCACCATAGAGTTAGTGGTCTTATAAATTCTAGAGTTACACGGAACAGGGTGGTGATGGTGCACACCCTTAATCCCATCATTCAAGAAGAGTACACCCTTAATCCCAACACACTAGAGACAGAAACAGGTAGATCTCAGAGCTCAAGGTCAGCCTGATACAAAACAAACTCTAAATAGAGAAAAACTTCGATCGAGGAGTGGTGGAACACATCTTTAATCCCTTCAGATGGGAACCACAGGTCTCTGATCCCAATAATTAGAATGCAGAGACACACACATAGGATTTGGAAAGACCTAAGTTTAAAAGCTACTTACAAAAGGCCTACTCAATACAAACAAATTGTCCTTTGAGATCTCAAAATATATACACTAAAGCTGGTTTAGCTCCAAAATAACAAAATAATTTCTTCTTTAAACCAGATTGAAAGATAACACTTTATATATTGTCAAAAAACCAAATTTGCTTCAGGAGAAATATTACCTAGCCCCCTCCCCAAAAAAAAGAGGGTAATTGTCCCAGAGTTAGGATTAGGGCAGGGCTCTGTTCTTATCTTTCCAGGAGAATCAAAGCATCCATTCAAGGAACCCAGGGACAACTGGACAACGGAAACCTCAGCAGAAAACAGAATCAGACACCAAAGAAGACGAGTGACCCAGTTGACTCAGCCTGACAGACGCCCTTAATAGCTGTCTCCATCAAAAGCCTACAACCACAACAATTCAATATCGCTAAGACCGTTCAGCTCTTCACAAGGCCCCAGCCAGAACCTCAGTAAAGCCTGCAAGATCAGCTTCGGCCTACAAACTCCTTAGGACATCTAAACAGCTGAGAACAGAAGGACTGAACATAAAAGGATTGTACTAACATTTTTAACCATTTGTCCATTTTGGTTTGGGCCCCAAACAGGTTTACTACGACCTAAATCAGCAGGAAGTCATTTTAAGAGAGCAACGTCCCATGCCCAGAGGGTGGGGAGGGTGTTTCTCCGCCCCCCCTTTTTGGTTATTTGAAGGATAACTGAAAACTCTGTTATTTAGGGGAAGAGACTACAAGCTGTTAAATGGTCCTGTTTAATGGGTTTTGGAGGTTAGACCCAGGGACTTCCTACTTTTCCTTTTCTGTATCCTTCTTTCTCTCCTATGTAGGAGTGCATGGACTTGAGAAAAATGAGACATAGACATAGCAAGGAAGGACCAAGAAGAAGGGACAGATTATTGAATATGCCCTTATACCTTTGTATATTGATACAAAATTAGTAGTATATTTGGCTAAAGTGGTATTGACCATTGTTTATTGTGCAAAAATAAGATCCTATTGGACTACATCGGTATTGATCTTTGTATATTGATACAAAATTAAGATTATAGTTGGCCACAATGGTATTGACCCTTGTATATGGACGTAATATTTAGATTGTATTGGGCTACATAGGCATTGATCTTTGTATATTGATACATAATTAAGAGTATATTTAGCCACAATTGAATAGATCTTTGTATATTGATACAAAATTAAAGGTAACGCTTCCTAATGGTATCATACCTAGAGATACTTAAAAATAAAATGTGAAGCTCTGACCTCTTGATACCAATCGTCTAAAACTGTTTAGGATAGTTAAGAAAAACAAACTCCTAGTAATGCAAACATGTCACTTTGTTAGCTACTATGACAGTCTATCACAGATATTCTCTAAACTACTCAGTAATCAAGTTGTTAAGAGACAAGCAATATTTGCTTATCTAAATACAAGAGATGGATAGGGCATCTTCAAAAACCCCAAGAGATCTGCAGAATATGGCATTCAAAGATGTTATCTTAAATTAAGATTTTTTTTTATATCGAGACATATCAGCTCCTGACAGCAGCCCCTATTCTACTCCAAGTAGAAGATAAGCATCGAAGAATCTCCACTATAAGATGGTTGAATTAGTGGCAAGCCTATCTCTTGGCATGAAAAAACTCCTTGCTTCAACTGCAGACAGACTGCTGTCCAAAAAGGACAAAACTTGGTAGCAGGGAAGTCGACAGCCTAGCTCTGCCAAGACAGGTTAGGTAAGTCCTTCATAATTCCTGCTCTACAATAAATGTCTGTCAGAGAAACAGGACCCAAAGGCTGAAGACTGATGCAGGAATGTGTGGAGAGAAAAGGGGAACTGTCCAGGCAGTCACTGGTTTGTCATTTCTTAGTTTTGGAAGCTGCAGGCCCTGCACTTCCTATATAATCAGAAATATTTATCCCTCTCAGGTCTCTGAGGTGGTTGAAGAATAGACAGCTAGAATCTCATAGTTAAATTTTAAGTTGTTTAGGAATCAAGAGGGCGTTCTAGATCTAAGAAGATGGTTATAATAGTGATGCAAGTTAGTATGAAAGCTAAGTCAGTTATAGAACTTTAAATTCATGGAGATGGTTAGATGGTAGAATGTTAAAGTCAGGGGCCAAATATGTATGAACTGGACATTGGGAAGGTATACTGGGCCATTTAACTCTCATAAATGTGGCATATTTATTTCTGTTGTTTTGTATAGTATTTACTGTTATGAGAGAAGGAACCATTTGTTGGACTGAAGGGGAAGTTGTTGTGGGGAAGAGGGTGGAAGGGTGGGACAGGAAGGGGGAATAGGGAAGGGTTTGTGACTGAGATGTAACTTGAAGAAAAAAAATAAAGTATTTAATAAAAAAAAAACAAAACAAAAGTTTTAAATGCAGCATCCAAGAAACAGAAGGTTTAGATACATACATTGGGGGATACACATTACACGTTACTCAATGAGAAGTGTAACTGCCTCCCAGGAGACTACAGATCTCCTGGGAGGTCCACCGATAGCAGACTTCTAATCCCAGCACTGGGGAGTTTGAGGCAGGAGCACAGCAAGTTCGAGGCCAGCCTGGCTACATAGTGAGTTTTAAGTAACCCTGGGTTGTACAAAGAGATCCTGAGTCAAAAAAAAAAAAAATTGAATGAGTAGAAAAAAACTATTTACCTCTAGTCTTCCAGGTTTAAAAGACAATCGTCTTCTTTTTACTGAATCTTAGAGAGGCCAATCTTGCTGAAACTACAGGGGCAAGCTGACACACCCACTTCAGCCTTCTGTGTGCATGTGTGTGCGTGTGTGTTGAAGGTAGGACTTTACCTAATTCTTCCCACTTTTCTTAGGTATACGGGGACATCAATGAAAGGCTGTCACAGGAGACAGTAATGTCTCCCAAATTTCCTGTGACTGGAGCCAGACCAAAAATTCAAATCACTTTTTAGACCTTTATAATCAATCTATGCTTTGTGGACCAGGATACTAAATCAAAATGTATGTTTAAAAAATAATGTTAATAACCTGGGCAAAGTGCTGGCCCATTAAAATCCAGAAGCCTTGTGTAGAGACACTCAGCCATTTGGGTAAAACGTGATCTCTGTTCACAACTGCCCCTTGGATGAATACGGGAAAGTGAGAAGCAAACAGAGAGAAGTGGTCAGCACCATTGGCTTCCTTCACTCCTTTCGCAAAGCAGCATGTGGCAAGAAGCCCCCATGAGTGTATGTGGTGGTTGATCTTCATTGTCAAGCTGACTGGATTTGGAATGGCCTTAGGTGACACAGTTTCTGATTGTGTCTTTGGGAGAATTTCCACAGGGGTTTAACTGAGACCCACCCTGAATATGGATGGGCAGCATCATCCCCTGTTGGGATCCCAGGCTACAAAAGAGAAAGGAGAAAACAAGATGAGAGAGAGAGAATTTGTGTGTGTCTGTGTTTCTGTGTGTCTGTGTGTGTGTGTGTGTGTGTGTCTGTCTGTCTGTCTGTCTCTCTGTCTCTCCTGACTGCAGATGATATGTGAGTTGTTTCATACTCTTGATACCACAGCTCCTTCATCATGATGGGCTGTGTGCCCTCAACTCCTAATCCAAAATACACCTTTCCTTCTTCAAGTTTTTAATCAAATATTTTGTCAAAGCAACAAGAAGAGTGAGCGACACAGTGAAAATAATTCAGTGTGCCAGGTGTGGTGGTGGTGGTGGTGCGCCTGTAATCCCAGAACTGAGGAGCCAAAGGAAAGCAAGATCCGTATGAGCCAGAAGCCAGGTGGGGCTGCATAGAGAGTTTCAGGCCAGCCAAGGCTACATAGTGAGTATTTGTCTTAAAAATTTTTTTAAAAAAATTTTTAAATATATATATTTCAACATATAGACTTAAATGTATGACTTGTGTGACTATAATAAATGGCTTCCATTAAAATAATAAAAAGTGCACAGCATACAGGATTCAAAAATGTGAATTTGATGCAAATAATTTTTCAGGGACCTCTACCACTTACCACTTTACATTTTAAAGTTTCAGTTACACAAAGAATTCTGCCTCTTAAAATACCAGCCACAACACATATACAGCTGATGGGCAGCTTGGTCTTCAGTGGGTCCCCTAATAATTGGAGGTCTATCTCTTACGTGGACTCTGCTGCCTGCCTTTGGATCCCTTTCCCCTAGCTGGGCTGACTTGCCTGTGGAAGAGGAGGGACTTAGTTCTGATGAAACTTGGTATGCCAGAGCATGTGGGGGGCAGGGATCCCCTTCTTGAGAAGGGGAGGGAGGAATGGAGAAAGAGGGTAGGAGGTTAAGACTGGGAGGAGAGGAGGGAGGGGGACTGCAATAGGGATGCAATATAAATAAATTAATTAATGAAAAAAAAAGCAAAAAAAAAAAAAAAAAAAAGGAAGGACACAGATACTGTATCACAAGCAGTGATTAATTTAGCCCAAGGACAATAATTGTCTAATTTGATCTGTGGGTAGATGACATATAATTGAGGCAGTATTTCTGACTCAGTCTTGATTTCTTGACTCTAGATACTGTCAAATAACTACAAATTCTTTCCCCCATTGCAGAACTAGAAATAATACAGCCTTTCAACAATCCTTACTGACAAATAGTACGCTATCCAGGGACCTGAACAAGGTCCAATTTAGGGTACAGAGTTGAAGCCAGGAAAAGTTTCCACTCCTCCATCCGTTTACAAGAGAATCGGCTTCCCCAACCACTGTCCAAGGTCATCACTATTACTTTTATTTTAATTAGTCAGGGGGTAAAATTCAGCAAGCTTTCAAAAACTTGTGTAAAACTCAAATGCCAAACCCGATAAATTATTGTAAGCCAAACACTAGGGGAACACCCACCAAGGACAGGGCATAACTCAAAAGCCTCCTTGGATCTTTAGCCCCTCCCTCTCCATTCTCCTTAGTAGTAAACACCACCTAGCTGTTAAGGGGATCAACCCTCTGCTTTCCTGGTCTGACACTTAGAAGTTGCTTTGATTGGAAACCTCAAAGCTATATGTGGTGGTTTAGTTCTGCTATCCTCAAAACTTCATATCTCCGGACAAGGTTGTGCATGCTTTTAACAGAAGCAAAGGCAGACAAGATCTCTGTGAGGTCAAGGCCAAACTAGTCTACATACTGAGTTCCAGCCCAGTTAAGGTTACATAGCAAGACCCTGTCTCAAAGAAATAAAATAAAATAAATCTTCACACCGATAATATAGTTCCCCACATATTTGCTGAATCATTTTTGCTCAGCATGATGCCTTTAGGATTTATGACTGGAAGCCTGGTGATGTGCACCTTAAGCTCCAGCAGAGGCAGGCAGATCTCTGAATTCAAGGCCAGCCTGGCCTAGAGAGAGTTCCAGGACAGCCAGGGTTACACAGAGAAACTCTAACTCTGGGGGGGGGGGGAAACTAACTAACAAACAAAAAGATTTATGCCTGGGGCTGGTGGTGTAGGTCGGTTAAGAGAATGTTTGGCTAACATGCTTGAAGCTGTGTTTGAGCCCCTGAACCTCAGAAATCAATCATGGTGGTGTACACCTGTTAACTCAGAATCTGGCAGGCAGAGACAGGGATATCAGGGCCTATTCTTCATAGCAAGTTCCAGGCTAGCCTAGGGCACATGAGACCTAAAGAAAGAAAAGAAAAGAAGAGAGAGAGAGAGAGAGAGAGAGAGAGAGAGAGAAGAAAGAAAGAAAGAAAGAAAGAAAGAAAGAAAGAAAGAAAGAAAGAAAACACACCTCCCTGCAGTTAGTGTGTTTTTGCTGACTGGTGGTACTTTTGACTCCTCACTTTGGATTAACTGCAAACCACTCTTCTGTGAATGAAAACCAAGGGTGAATTCACTCATGCTCACGCCCCACTATCACTTCCTGGCACCCTGGCTCCTCAAGGCAGGATCATCTCCTCTAGAAATCACGGTATCCTAGGAGATGAGGAGAGACCTCAGGAAAGATGGACCTGTGTAAGTACCCTAGTATTCCTGCCCAGCATCCTGACTCCTGGGAGCACACTAAGGTGGGAATTTGGGGTAGGGAGACTCAGGTTGTGCCCAAGGCCATTTCCCTGAAACTCTCTCAGTGATTTCCATTATTTTCTAGCAAGTTTCACCAACATACTTCATCTCTCTAGAACTGATGCCCTTCTCCCTCGTCCTCTCCTCTACCTTGTATCAAGGAACCAATCTAAAAAGCAAGAAATTATGTATTATAGGGCAGAAAAGTGTCTATGTTCTATGTGAAAGAGAAAGTTTAGAAGAAACAGATATCACACAAAAAATATAGCTTTAAATTTTCTATATATATGTAAGATATATATATCATATTGACAATGATATTTAATGTAGTTACACAAAATAGTGTCACAAAAGAAAACATGATGACATGTAGTTTTTTGTAGAATAACATTAAAAGGCAAGTTCAAATCACATAAATAATACCTCTTTATAATAAATTTATTATGCAAAAACATCAAAACTATAAACAGATATTATCAGATATAGGTGATGGGAGTAGAAATTTTATGTGTTTATATATTTCCTTTGCTTAAATGAATGATACTTTGGTTCTGAAGAAGGGAGGAAGACAGGAGAGGGATGGTGATTGATTTAAGTTTTACAGTGACTGAAACACAAACCAAAGTAAGAAGAAAAAAAGCTTAGACTTGACCTAGAACCCCCCTATATAAATATAGAGCACAGGCAACTTGGTCCTTATACAGATCCCTTAGCAAGTAGGGTTGGGGCAGTCTCAGTCATGGACTTTTGTTACGTGTTACTGGGACACTTTACTGTAGTGGAGCTGCCAAGTCAGGGCCCCAGAGCAAGAGGAAGCTCTTAGCCCTCATGTGACCGAGTGGGACTGATATGTGGGGGCCTTCCCACACCAGAGGATTAGGATAGGAGGGCAGGGGGATAGAGGGTGGGAGGGAGAGACTGGGAGGGGAGGAGGGAGAAGACTGTGATTGAGATGTAACTTGAATTAATAAATAAATGTATAAAAAATAAAACATTCTGGGGTTTTAAGGGGGGAAAAAAATTCCCAAATGAATACAGCGTGCTGGGGTAAGGGCAGGGTTATTCCACATTGATGAATCCAATCAAGATAATCCCTCACAGACATTCTCAGGCTGACCACCATCTAGACAGTTTCCATAGGTATGTCTGGGTCTGCCTCCTAGGCAATGCTGGAGCCTATCAAGTTGACAAGTCAAGGAGGAAATAAGGAAGAGAGGGGGGGAGGGAAGGAGGGAGAGGGAGGGGAAGGGGTGGAAAGGGGGGGGAGAAAAGAAGATGAGGAGGAGAATCCCTGGGCTTACTGTTGGGGAAGAGTGGAATTTGCATTTCTAATCTAACTGCTCAACAGCAACCCAAAGCTATCACTGTGAACCACATTCCTAAGAGCAGTCAAAACAAAGAGACAAAGGTACTCTGGTTCTCTAGTCATTTAGTCATTTAGTTTTCCCTGCTAACCCACCTCCATTCGAAGAAATCCACACTGTGAAATAAAAGCTAATACCAGCTCAGCTACAAACCAAGCCCAGATGCAGGACTCTAAATTGACCCACCCCAAAGTCAATATCATCGGGGCATTTTTCAACATCTCCATGACTTCTTCTCTGGGTCTGTGGTTACCAACTGCTGTTTGGACTACTGTGGTAGCCTCCAAAGGAGTCTTCCTCCTCTTCTTCAACTACCTATTCTAAACATAGAGCCAAGGGTCTGCCCCAACTGAAGACGCACCACATTGCTTCTATCCAAAGCCTCCCAATGTTCCCAGTTTCCCTCAAATAGAAAAGCTAAACACTTCACGGCCCTCGCTCCCCTCATCCAATCTCTTATTACTACCCCTTCCCCATTCACCATATATGTTGTACTGACTGGTTCTGTGTGTCAACCTGACCCGAGCTAGAGTCATCAGAGAGGAAGAAGCCTCAGTTGAGAACTTGCCCCCATGAGATCCAGCTGTAAGGCATTTTCTTAATTAGTGACCAATGGGGAAGGGACCAGCTCCCTCTGGGTGGTGCCATCCCCAGCTAGTGTCCTGAGTTCTATAAGAAAACAGGCTGAGCAACCCATGGGGAGCAAGCCAGTAAGCAGCACCCCTCCATGGCCTCTGCTTCAGCTCCTGCCTCCAGGTTCCTGCCCTGACTGAGCTCTTGTCCTGATTTCCTCCAAGGATGAACTATGACCTGGAAGTGTAAGCCAAATAAACCCTTTCCTCCCCAACTTGCTTTTTAGTCATGGTGTTTCATAGTAGAGTAGAAACCGTAACTAAGACACATGTCTATTCTCAATACACGGATGCTCTGTACATTCCAGCTTTGGGCCTTTGCTCTAGCTGTTCACCTGGGGATGCCTGAGTTTTGCTCACTCCTTGTATTAGTTGCCTTTTGTTGTTGTTGCTATGACAGAATACCTGGAAGAGACAAGTTAAGGGGTTCATGCTTTGAGAGGATGCAGTCTGTCATGACAGGGAAGGCATGGTGGAGCTCACGGCAACAGGGAGGATGCGCCTAGGAACCCCCACATCTCTGAGTATCAGGAAAAAGAGAGCCCCAGCAGGAACTCGGGCTGAGTCCTAACTCAAAAAGTTACATTCTGCTCCCAGAAACCTACTTCCTCCACCCAGGTCACCTGCTGAAGGTCCTGCAATTCCATAAACAGTGCCCCTAGCCAGGAACCAACTGTTCAAACACATGAGGCTGTGGGACATTTTACGTTCAAACTGTAACTCTTCCTCAGTGTGGAGGTGTCGC
>CAJQZJ010032201.1:1007133-1035535 GCA_907164525.1 Lophiomys imhausi | reverse complement strand
GTGTGTGTGTGTGTGTGTGTGTGTGTGTGTGTGTGTGTGTGTGTGCGCGCGCGCACACACAAGCACACACATTCACACCAGATCTAAAGTTTATTTTTCCATGGCTTTTTGGTGGACTAGCTGTATCAGAGTTTGGCCGAAGGGGCTGGAATGTTAATTGAAGTGGAGCCAAGGGCTGAGGCTGATGAGCGTTGCCTAGCAGCCGCCTGCTCTCCACCATCCCTAGCAACCTCTGAATCCCCTGCAGGATGGAGATCTGCCTTGTGACGAGCTGCTTTTTCAAGCTGAAGGCGTGGGGCAGAGGGCGTTGGAAGTTAGAGGCATCCATGAAAGGCAGTACACACCAGCTCCGCCCTCTCTGTCAAGCTAGGCAGGCAGGGAAGCCAGGTGTAGCATGGGACAGCTGGAAATTGAGTTCCCAGACAAGCAGAAAATGTCTGAAGACAGACTGATGATAGATGACAGATGTCTAGATGATAGATAAGTAGACAGATGATAGAAGATAGATAAACAGAACCATCCATCATAGTTGTGCACATATATAGACAGATATACTTTATGGAGTTGAGGATTGAGCCTTACATTTAATGACCCCTACCACCATGTTTACACCAATTAATAAAGGAAATCACCATCCTTTTCTCCACCCAAGCACTTTCCTTACCTCTAAATTTTCTCACTGATTTTGAGGGACTCAAAAGAAGCATTTCTGAAGTTGACGGGCAGGTGAGTGATTAAAATGGTCCCAGCACAGCCATTTATAGTAATAATAACAAGAACAATGTGAAATCTTCTACAAAATCACATACTTGAATACACAAAGAAGAAAATAATGGCTGGGCATGGTGGCTCATGCCTTTAATCCCAGCCCTAGGGAGGCAGAGGCAGGAGGGTCTACAAATCCAGTCCAGGACAGCCAGAGCTACACAGAGAAACACTGCCTCAAAAAACCACAATAAATAAATGAGAGAGAGAGAGAGAGAGAGAGAGAGAGATGCTAGAATAATTAACTTCAGTCAAGTTTTCTTCACTATGACTCAGATCCAAAAGGAAGGTATAAAAGAATATGGGAGACATTGAAAATGTAGAACAAAACTTTTATGGAAAATTGAGTAAAGGGGAAGAATAATTTGCAGTAGTGGGTCAGAATCATTGCTATAGAGAAGGTTTGGCCAGGTGTGGTGGTGCATGCCTTTAACACCAGCACTCAGGAGGCAGAGCCAGGAGAATCTCTGTGAGTTCAAGGCCAGCTGGTCTACAAAATGAGTTCCAGGATAGCCTGGGCTACCTAGAGAAACCCTGTCTCAAAAAGAAAAAAAAACATTTAAAAAATATTATTATTATTATTGTTATTATAAATTTATACATATATATCTACATGTACACACATATATGCCCCTCAAACATAAAGAGGCTACATCACTAAGATACTATTTCTTGTCCATCAGATGATTGAAAACTTAGAAGACAATGCATCCCATTGTCCACTGTGTGAAAAGCAGGCCCTAACACCTGTATGACTGCTCTAAAGAGGACAATTCCTTATAAAATGCATATACATATACTGTTCTGACCCTCAATCCTAGGCCTAGGAAAATACATTAAAGAACAGAATGCCTCTAACCATACAAAAACACACGCAAATCTTTATTATTATTGTTTGTAATCTTGAAATGCTGAGAAAATCTAAGGTTCAGTCATAGGGACATAGTGAATCAGGTACCATCTGTTCACACAGTGGAATACCATGCAGAAAAGAATCAGGGAGCTGTCTATTGACCCGGGATACATTGTTAGATTAAAAACAGCAAATTGCAAACGAGGGTCTGCAGGAACGGATGGGCGCTAGCACAGCCTTTATCTGGAGAAAAGGCCTGCCTTAGTGACAGCGATTGAGCTGAAAGTGGCTGTAGGCGAACTTCCCACGTTGCACCACCAGAGGGCAACCTTACATATACTAAGCAATACCCACACCCTACGTTTCCAGTGGCAAAGGTGTCGTTATAATTTAAAACATTAGCTCCCATTGGCAGAAGTTAGAGAAGCTGGTAAAACACCAAAACAAAGCATTGTGTGTCCTCTTCCCAGTGGGCCTGGGCACCTCTGCACGGTCTTGGTATCTGCACTAGTCAGCTCTGTGTTCTGGTGCCTTAGGTAGTCTGAGCATGGTGGCACACATTTGTAATCCTGGCACTCAGGAAGCTAAGGCTGGAAGGGTGGTGAGTTTGAGGACAGTCTGGGCTACATATGAGTTGTCCTCCGTCATCTCACAGGGAAAAAAATCCATATAAGCACACAGTGACTTTGTGTCTTGTTTGCCTAGGATTGTCATGGTTTATGCTGTGTTTCATGTATCTATTTTATTATTTATCTCCATGATGTATTAACCTCTTAAAAGTGTCCAAATCCTGCCTTTTCTGTATGTATGAGGCACTCAAGAGATAGCTATTCAATTTCATGAAATAATCTTGAATGTGTTAAAATAATAGTTTTACATTTGTGGGTCAGCAAAATTCACTGGACATTGCTTAGGAAAGAGCATCATAAAATATATACTGAGTGAAGTTGTAGGAGGAACTTAAGAAGATATAGTCACTAAGCAGCTGCATTTGTCTTAGCTTGAAAGAACAGGTGACGGAATCCAGGAGACACATGAAGCTCCAAGCAGTGTCACAGCTTTCTTTCTCCGGAGTTCCTCCTCTGTTTGCATGGAATAATAACTGTTTCCACATTGTACTGAGTTATTCTGAGATACAAGGTGTACATATGCACTGGATTTAATGAAAAAAAAAGCTATATAAAAAGTAGCCCAGGTCAGTCTGCTTCCTAGATTTGTTCCAGTAATTTTTCAACTCTCTGTCCCAGAAGTATCTGGGGAGGGAGCAGAAACTGTAGACAGAAAGAGAAGGTTTTAGTTGGTGATAGACTGTGGAGCTTGTGTTGGTGACACGGGGCTGTGGTAAAAAGGACAGGGTGTGAAAGAACTTGGCTTCTGATTTTCCTCACTTGTTCCAAAGCTGGGTCATAAGTCACCTTTGTGTCCTCTACCTGTGAGGTAGGGACCTAAGCTGAGGCCATTGCTGAGAAAACTCACCATTGGTTTAGATGATTTACCTGTAAATTACAAACATACAGCATATGAATATTATCTCAAAATCTTCACCCAGTTATGAGGAGGAAGAGGAGTAGGAAGAAGAGGAGGAGGAGAGCCTCTAAATCCTAAGTAATCGTAAAATAACTTATTTTAAATAGAGAGCCATACTACACACCAGCAGAGTTGTTGCAACCAGAATACTCTCTAAATGAACACCTCCATACAGGGAGCCTTCACTTTCAACTTTGGACATATTGTGCTCTTACAATACTGATACAAAATGCCCCATTGCTATCATGAAAATATGAACGAATTAAAAATAGGAAAACATATGTACATTTGTTCCTGTGTTTAACAATATCAAAGCAAGTATGAAATGTATAAAATGAAATTGAGACTAACCTGGAATAAAGGTGAACAGAAATAGAGAAAAAAATGTAGTGTCACTTCCTTTATTTGTTTGTTTTACATCCTGACCACAGTTTCCCCTCCCTCTTCTCCTCCCAGTCCACCCTCCACCTCATCCACTCATCCTCCTCCTCTTTCCTTTCTCTTCAGAAAAGGGGAGGCCTCCCATGGATATCAATCAGCCCTGGCTATCAAGTTGCAGTGAGTCTAGGTGCACCCTCTCCTACTAAGGTTAGGCAAGGCAGCCCAGTAGGAGGAAAGGGTCCCAAAGGCAGGCAACAGTGAGAGACAGCCCTTGCTCCCATTGTTAGGAGTCCCACAAGACCAAGCTACACACTTTAACACATGTGTGCAGGGCCTAGGTCAGTCTCATGCAAGCTCCCTGGTTCAGTCTCTGTGAGCCCCTCTGGACTCAGATTAGTTGATTCTGTGGGTTTTCTTGTGGTATCCTTGACTCTTCTGGCTTCTACAATCCTTCCTTCCCCTTTTCTGCAGGATTCTCCAAGCTCCACCTAATGTTGGTCTGCAGGTCTCTGCATCTGTTTCCATCAGATGCTGGATGAAGTTTCTCTGATGATTATGCTAGACTTCTTTCTGCAAATATAACAGAGTAGCATTAGCAGAGTCAGGGGTGGGCTCCTTCTCATAGCATGGGTCTCAAACTGGACAGTCACTGGTTGATCATTCCCTCAGTTTCTGCTCCATCTTTACCCCAGCACATCTTGTAGGACAAATTTTAGGTCAAAGGTTTTGTGGTTAGGTTGGTGTCCCATTCCCTCCGTTGGAAGTCTTGCTTGATTACAGGAGATGGCTGGTTCAAATTCCATATCCCCCATTGCTAAGAGTCTTAGCTAGGGTCACCCTCATAGATTCCTGGGAATCTATTCCATTGTCTTAGGTTTCTAGCTTGTCCCAAACATGTCCCCCTTTCTAGTTGTCTCTTCCAGTACTCTCTTCCTCATCCTCCCCCTACCTGATCCCTCCTGTTGCCATTCCCACCCTGATCCAGTCTCTTCCATCCACATACAGTGTCTATTAAGTCTATTTTATTTCCCCTTCTCAGTGAGATGCATGGGTTCCTCCACCTTTGAGAGCTCTTACTTATTTCTTTGGGTCTATGGATTATAGAATAGTTATCCTTTATTTTATAGCTAATATCAGCTTATAAGTGAGTACAAACCACGTTTGTCTTTCTGGGTCTGGGTTACCTCACTCAGGATGAAAAGTAGATCCTTTTCTACTTCCAGCCATTAACCTGAAAATTTCATGTCATTTTTTTTAATAACTGAGTAATGATCTGTTGTGTAAATGTACCACATTTTCTCTATTGTTTGGTTGAGGGACATCTAGGTTGTTTTGAGTTTCTGTCTATTATGAATAAAGCTGCTATGAACATATGTCCTTGAGCATGTGTCCTTGTGGTAGGATGGAGCATCTTTTGGGAATATGCCCAGTAGTGGTATAGCTGAGTCTTGAGGCAGATTGACTCCTAATTTTCCGAGAAACTTCCAAATCGAGTTCCAAAGTGGCTGTACAAGTTTGCACTCCCACAAGAAACGGAGGAGTGTCTTCCTCGCTCCACCTCCTCACCAACATGCGCTGTTACTTGTGGTTTTTATATTGGCCATTCTGACGGAATCTTACACGTTGACTTCCCTGATGGCGAAGGATATTGAGCATTTCTTTAAGTGCTTCTCAGCAATTAGAGATTCCTCTGTCGAGAATTCTGTTTAGATGTGGGCTCCATTTTTAGTTGGATTGTTTGGTATGTTGATGTCTAGTTTCTTGAGTTCTTTATATATTTTGGATTATCAGCCTTCTGTTAGATGTAGAGTTGGCAAAGTTCTTTTCCCATTCTGTAGACCATTTTGTCCTTTTGATGGTGTCCTTTGCCTTACAGACACTTTTTGGTTTCATGAGGTCTCATTTATTAATTGTTGATCTTAGTGCCTATGTGATTGGTGTTCTGTTCAGAAAGTTGTCTCCTGTGCCAACGGTAGCACAACTTCTTTAAGGACAATTTGGTGCACATTTTTTCTTTGCTTTATAGCTATTTTAAAGCTTCGCATATTAAAATAATTATGTTATTTCAGCATTCAGAAATGGGCTTTGACTAAAGGAACTCTGCATAGTGGGGTGTCAGTAATAAGCAATTCAGTCTCTCCAGCTGCTCCCCAGTTTATCCTAAGTATTGGATTGTCACCAGGCAAACGCCTTTATCCAACAAGTATTTACAGTGTACCAGTTCCAGCCCACACCCTGAGGACACAGCTATGAGAAGAGACTCGTGAGACACATGCAGTCTAGTCCAACCAAGATCCTAACCAGAGGTTAAAAATCACTGGTTTTGTGTAAGCCCAGGCTGGTCCCACATTAGTCAGACCACTAGAAACTGACTTTTGTGGGTCTGATTTGAAAAATCTCTCCAGCAGTAAAAAGATAGTCTAAGCCTTGGGTTAAATTCCCTGGGATAAGAGAGAAAAAGAAGGAAGGGAAAGGGAGGAAGGAAGAAAAAAAATGAAAATGACTTTGTTAATCACATATGAGAAGATCGTCAATAAATACTGCATACAAATGCCATATAGTTATGCAAACTGACATATTTTGGGATTCGTTTAAAATTCTGTCTTCTAGTCCAGTCAGGGGCATGCATCTGTTGCCTCAATTACTCTACGAGGAAAGGCAGGACAGTTGCTTGAGCCCAAGAATTCAAGACTAGCCTGAACAAAACAGCAACTCCTTTCCTCTTAATCAAATCGAGTAATGAATATGTCTTCCCTGCAAGAATGCAAATTGGGACAGAAAAGGCCCAGGAATGCACTCAAAATATGCAGCTAACCTAAGTTTTCACTTTGAGTTTTAGCTTGTGTGATCTGGATGAAGCAGATCACATCCATTCCCACTCCTAGGACAAAGCCATTCCCATTCCGTGTTAGAACACAGAAGAGCCTCCACACAAGAGGGGGGCAGGGATAAAAAAAAAACTGTGGTACATTTGCACAATGGAATACTACTCAGTCATTAGAAACAAGGAAATCATGCAATTTGCAGCCAAATTGTATCTAGAAAAGATCATCCTGAGTGAGCTAACCCAGACCCAGGAAGATGCACATGGTATCTATTTACTTATAACTGGATTTGAGCCATATAGTACAGGATAACTATCCTACAACCAACAGACCCAAAGGAATAGAAACATAGACTTTGTTACCTGTTAGTGGGATACTTTGCCCTAGTAGAGCTGCCATGTAAGCCCCCAGTGCAAGAGGAAACTTTTAGCCCTCATATGACTGAACTGAGGGGGGCTGATATGTAGGGCACCCCACACAGGAGGAGGAAGATAGATGGGAGAAGGGGGAGAGGATGGGAGGGTGAGGAGGAGGTGGCTGTGATGGAGATGTTACTTGAAGTACTAAACAAACACTATAATAAAAATAATTTTAAAAAGAACACAAAAGCGTCTCCACGCAAGAGAAGGGGGCAGGAGACAGGACACCCAACACACTACCAGTCAGGGTTGTGCTACACAAGAGCTTCTCTGAACTATTGGGAAGCTACTAAACGGTTGTAACTGGACCCCCAAACCCCTGCCCCCTCCCCACTCCTCATCCTCTCCCCTATCTATCCCCCCCACCCCAGTGGGGAGAGGTGACTGGCCAGTGAGCCTCCAGTGAAAAAGAGCTGAATACAGAACACCACTTTTTTTTTTTTTTTTTTTTTTTTTGGTTTTTCGAGACAAGGTTTCTCTGTGTAGCCCTGGCTGTCCTGGACTCACTTTATAGACCAGGCTGGCCTCGAACTCACAAAGATCCACCTGCCTCTGCCTCCCAAGTGCTGGGATTAAAGGCGTGCGCCACCACCGCCCGGCCAGAACACCACTTTTTGAATTCATGAGCCCAGCAGCACCAAGGCTTGTCTCTCATCAGGCAAGGGTTTAGAGGTGAGTTGGGACTTCTCTCAGTGTCTGCCCCACTTGAAAAAGCACTCTCCCTTATAAGAATGCTTTTCTTCATTTGAGAAAGTGATCTCAGCCTTCCTAATGTTGCCACCCTTTAGTGCAGTTCCTCATGCTGTGATGACCCTCAGTCATAAGTTTATTTCCATTGTCACTTCATAATTTTAATTTTGCTACCATTATAAATCGTAATGTAAATGTCTGGTTTTCAATGCTCTTAGATGACCCCTGTGAAAAGGTTGTTTGACCTCTGAAGGAGTGGCGACCCACAGGTTAAGAACCTCTGGGGTCGGAAACCTTTTTCAAGTTTCAAATGTCGTGTGGTGGTCTTAGTAACCAGGAAGGCAAAGTATTTGAACTCAGGGCTGTAAACCTCAAGTCCCGCCCAAAGCATCCTTTTCATCTAGATTTCCCAATGGTGCATCTTAGCTGCCTAATGACAAAGCCCTGGAAGATTTAGGCTTTGGAGTTTTATCTAGGCTCACCCAGGCTTGGGAAAGCAGGGATCCAGCTCAGCATATCTGGAGTGGCTAGGTGGAGCTCTGGTCCACAGCTCTCCAAAATTTCAAGTATTCTGTGGATGGTGTGCCATCAAGATGCCTTCCGCTGCCCCTCTGGGAGGAGGGTGCAATGGCACAGTTTTTCAAGGAAGTCCCAAGAGAAGTTTTTAATGTGCGTTAAAATATTTATCAATGTTTCCTCTACATATGTATACAGAGGATATATGGAAGAGGCTAAAGGAATAAAGCTTCTACGAAGATAAAGCCTTATTAATGGTGATAAAAAAGAGATTATCTAAAGTTATGAACTTGTTCTGTTAAGGTCTGTCCTTAATGTAGGGCATTGTATTGTTACTTGGACTCAAACTCAGAAAAAAAAACAATGAATAGACACGTAAATTTAAACGTTTGCAAAAATAAACCAGAGTGTTGTTTCTGCATGGGCATTTTCAATTTCTCCACTTTTCCAGAGAGTGCATAATAATTTGGTCAGAAAAACAAAAAATAAGATAAAGTGGAAATAAGTGTTTGAGTTATCACAAGATTTGAGATCCCTAAGGGCAAACGGTGGGGAGTATTGAAGACTATTGAGGGGAAACACTATGGGTGTGTTTGCCAATAAGCAAGACCACCTCTGCAGGTCTTCCCTACACATCCCCTCTCTCTCCTATCTGTATTTGACTAGAAAAAAAAAAAACTGGAACCATATAGCTTCATCATAAAGATTATATAATATGCACATGAAATCATTACACAATTAGTAGCAAAAAAAAATTGCTAAAAATTTTCCTGAAGTTTTTGTTTTTCAAAATTGTGTGTCCGCTAGACTCAGAGACTACGATGCTTGAACTGGATTCCTGGGACCCATGGACACCCTCAAGTTGCTCTCTGATATCCGTACCTGGGCTTCCATCCCCTCACTTTCCAATAAATAATTTTGTTTTTAAATTGTTGTGCTTTTGACTGGAGAGGGGGCAAGTAGGTTCAGCTCATCGGGATTTTAGGAAATAACGTCTACACCTCTCATGTAACTGAATTTTCGTGAGAAGATTTAAAAAACATTTGACCCGAAATCCCCTTAAATCTCTAGAGAGATTTTTTTTTTAACGATTCTTTTAAAAAATCCTTTCGTCCTGTTTTGGGAATGCAACACCAAATCCGGGCTTGTAGATCTCATTAGTATGAGCTCTAGCAGCTGGGAATTCTTGTTGTTTACACTCAGCCTTACTCCTCCAGCATCTTTTTCCTTACCTCAAGAAAACGAAGCTTGAGAGGGGCTCTCCCTTTGTCCCAAACTGCATAGGTTGTGTTCCAATGCCATGGCTACATCTGCCCACAATCTCCATGTTCCTAATCACTCGCTCCCTATGAAGACCCACTGTCCTACGCCCAAGCTGGATCCCAGGAGCTGTTCTGAAGATCTAAGACTGGGCAAAACTTCCCACTTACCCCAAGCTTGCTCAAGCTTTAAGACAGAACAAGAGGGAAGAACCCCGGAGGGTGGGGGCGAGATGAACCGAACCTATCTCTAAATTTCTCGGAGGCAGGAACTTACCTTGCTTCCCAAACATTCCAGAAATACTTAATGACCAGAGCTCCCCCAATACAGCCCCTGCGCCTCAATTTCCCTTCCCCGTTAAGTGAAAAGTAGCCAGCGCTGTGTATACTGGACTCAAGACTTTCTCCTCTGCTGTGTGGTTCGTTAGTGTCCCACGAAGGAACCCAGCCTCTTACCAGATAAGAACCCTGCGCTTCTCATATCTTGGGGACTCTCCAGTTTTCTACCCACCCATCCCCGCGCCGGTTTTCCTTTGCTACGAGAGTGTACACTGGAAAAACTGGGTGGGCTGGTTGCCCTGAAACGTCCCGCAAGTGCGATCCAGGTACACCCTCTAGAACGCTCCCCTCAGACCGGAGCCCTAGGGAACACCTGGCAGTACCCTGTTGAGGTGGAGGCCAAGCCCCTTTCTTCTCGCCCTCTTTGCTTTTGAGAAGCGTCTGTAGGAACCAATCCTTCCAAAAAGGTGACGAGGGATTGAGGGTAAAAATAGCCAGCGTTAGTGGAGGAAGGCTCAGGGTTAGCACGTGGTTTCTGTGGGAACCAATGGAGGACCGCGATCTTGTGACCCGGTCCTGGTCCCCAAACCCGCAGACTAGACCAAAGAAAGGCGCGTGCTGGACCTCGAGCGTACGTCTGCGAGTTGCTTAGGATTGCCACCACAGAAGAGAAAGTTGGGGCGAGACACCTAGCAGTGGTCACGAATTTGTCATCTCCGCCCCTCGGCCTCCGAGATGCTGCTGAACTCCACCACCTCCACCCCCTTCTCGGTAGACGACATCCTCAGACTGGAAAGTGAGCCGAACTACGCCGAGACTCCGTCACAATGGGAGTTGCTTAGGAACCCAGAAAAGCCTCAGTACCTAAGAATAGGCCCAGAACCCGGAGGGTCAGAAAGTGGTGACAGGGTACAAGCCGGATCACACCCTCCTCAGTGCCCCTGGGAGACAGTCCTGGATATGGACTCGAATCCTGTGAGGGAGCCACGTAAGTAAGCTTTCCTACAGGCGTTATCCAGAGAGTGGGTCATCACTGAGGTAGAGAACGCGTCTTTTGGGGGCCTGCCCTACCATCTCTCATTTTAGGAGTTCCAAAGACAGCCTCCCTGTTCCTAGACCTGCCTGCCACACAAGGACTTGGAATTTTAGGGTGTTTATTCCCACAGTTAGTTACCCCTCTGCTAATCCCAAAGACATGATTCCGTGGAGCCGGGTTCTGAACGCTCCTTTCCCTCTACGAGTTCCTTCTCTGCGCTTCCTCTACAGAGAAAGTGTGTGTGTGTGTGTGTGTGTGTGTGTGTGTGTGTGTGTGTGTTTTCAAGTGGACATGATGGCGCTTAAGAATAAATGGGACCCTAGTTGGGACACTACCCCCTCGGAATCCTGGAACCTGGTGCAAAGTGCACCGGCAAGCAGAGAGGTCCAGGAACCCATCCTTAGCTTGTGGAAAGAGAAGAGCCAAACAACGAGTTTGTATTCTGGTAGCTTCTACGATCCAGGCGGTATATATAGGCAGGAAAGGCCTGCCACTGGCCTCCCACCAGGCCTCCGTGCCCTGGGGTGAGTATTCCCACCAGCCTGAGGTGGGGAGGTGAGTACCCTGGTACAACCACTGTCGCCAACCAAGCCAGACCGCGTATAATCAAGGGCACAAATTAGCCAAGTAAAAGGGAGCCTTCAGAGTCATCCTCAGACTTGAGACTGTTTTTCCACGGTACTCCAGAAGTCTGGAGAACATTAAATTTTGTTGTGTTCAAAAAGAAACTTACGGGTTTTCTGTAGTGCATGTTAAACATTCAGTCCCCTGGGCATGGGTCTGCTAACTTGCAGTTCATTTTAGCTTTGCTGAGAAAGGGCTGTGGCTGTTTCTCTCTCACCTGCTCTAGCCACAAGCACAGTGTGTGTGTGTGTGTGTGTGTGTGTGTGTGTGTGTGTGTGTGTGTGTTCTTCTGCCACTGAGATCCACCGAGTTCCCACTCCAGACTGGTCCTATGGGCCACGAGCCGTCTGGTAGGCTTCACCATGACATTTGTCCCCATCTGAATCTCATTTTTTCCTGAAAGCAGGGCTCAGAACTTCACAACTGTTTTTAAGAGGGCACAAGTGATAACTAACTCTTACCTTTTCATTTTATTTATTGGGTTTCGGGCTTTTAATTTAACCTTTAATGTGTCAGTTGGTGTGTGGGGAGGTAAAGAATCAGTTTTTGTTGTCTAAAAATGAAATTCAGGGAGGCAGAATGCCATTGCCTGTTCAGTTCCCTGCTGTTCGTCCTACAAAAGATAAGTTCTGACCCAGGGCTCCCATTAATAAATTGAGTTTATTTTCAGTCTTCAACTTGAATGACCTCAACTCAAATGAATCTGAGTAACCTCAGATTGAGATAGTAAAGTTTTTGTAATTTTGGAGAACCCACAGTTAAAGTTTCTACTACCTTTTGGATTTACCTGTGTGTCGTCCCAGGTACCTTCTTTTCCTGATGGGGCCTTTGAAACTATGACTGACTTGCTCCCTATGTAGATCAGATTGACCCAGAACTTAAAGCTACTGTACTGCCTTTGCTAAGTCAGCGACTTTCAATTGCTTGCTGTATAGTATCGCTGGGCTGGAGGTCAATCTCATTTAGAATTTTAAAAGGAAACAAACCCTCCCATTTTCCCACTCTTTGGTGCCCTCTATTTCTATGAGCCTAGGAGCGCAGATGTCCTCTGGGGGGGGGGGGGAGGTGGAGAATAGTTTCTCCCCTCAAACTTTTAAACAACAGTCAATTCCCCAGAGGTTGTGCGTGGGGGCTAGGTACTGAAAGTCAAGATCTCAACCCAAGACAGCAGGACTTCTTGAGGAGGTGCTGCCTGTCCTGAACTCGTTTAGACTCCCCCTTCTGTGTCCCTGGATTTCTCCCATTGGGAGTTCCTCTCCTCTCTCCTTGGGGACCAAAGGGATCTTAAACCAAGACAGGAGAAGTGGGCAGTAGGGGGAGGAGAAGCTGCACTTAGTCGGGCTTGGGCATAGTCACACTCCTGCTGGGAGAGAAGACTACAAGGCAACAAGCCACTAGGCCACCCGCTTGCCAAGAAAACCCTAAAGGAGGAAGAGAGTGCTTTTTAAAAAGCAAAAAACTATATCTTAACTTCATGTATCAAAGAGAACCTCTATTTCCAAGCTGAGAGTAGAGATCAGGAAATATCTGATTTTTAATTTGCTCAGGAAATAATCTTATTCTTAATTGGAGGCGCAGAGCATCGTATTTGTGAAGTGTGTTTGAAATCCAGCCCCATTCTGATAGGACTTCACGCTCGCATTTTAAGAATCCTCACTGTTGGTCTATTCACACACAATTGAAGAACATAAAAACAACTGATCTGAAATCTACCATTTGCGAAATGAAACGTTCACTGGGGCTCACGGTGTATCAGACTTTATTTAGGCTCCGGCGGGTACAAAGCCACGGAGATCAAAGGAATACGGCATTCGGTCGGGGGCGGGTAGAGGGGAGTGAGAAGACAAGAGGTCCTCAGCGAAAACTGCCGGGGAGAGGGCTGTCTAGTGAAAACCACCTGAGGCAGATGCTGGTTGTTGATGGTGTTCCTTCCCTGTGACTTTAGAGACTCCCCCAGGCGCGGTCTCCACGCTTGGAGCTGGGAACTCGATGATGGAGCGCGGCGTGGGCAACGGCAGCGATGACGTGCACCGAGGCGCCCCGGAGGCAGCCGGGACGCGGCCGCGGCGGAAGCCCCGGGTGCTGTTCTCGCAGGCTCAGGTGCTGGCCCTGGAGCGACGCTTCAAGCAGCAGCGGTACCTCTCGGCGCCCGAGCGGGAGCACCTAGCCAGCGCGCTGCAGCTCACGTCCACGCAGGTCAAGATCTGGTTCCAAAACCGGCGCTACAAGTGCAAGAGGCAGCGCCAGGACCAGACCCTGAAACTGGCGGGCCACCCGATAGCACCACGCCGGGTGGCTGTGCCCGTACTGGTGCTGGACGGCAAGCCCTGCCTGGGTCCCGACGCTCCCTCATTCTCGGGTCCCTACGTGGCCACCGTGCCCTATTCCTCCGTCAGCAGCTACGCAGGCACTCCCTATAGCGCTAACTACGCGGGGCGCTACACCGGCGCTGATCCCGGGCCACTCACACCACTGGCCAGCTCTGGCTTCAGCCCAGGTGGCCCGACTGCCACCCCGCAAGGCCATCTGCCCGCCACGCTACAGGGAGTCACGGCCTGGTGAAAACCCTAGACTACTGCCATTAGGAACTTGGTGCCTGGTCCCCTCTCATTCCAGCTGGTCGCCAACAAGTTGACCGTCCGCCACCAGGCTCGAAAGCAACAGTCAGTCTGAACGCCCTCCCCCCCCCCCCACACACACACACACTGAATCTCGGGATTGAAACGCTAGGAGGAGCCCCGCCAGGCCTTGAGAACAGTTTTTCCCTTGAAGATGTTCCCAGGCTTTGAATGGTCACCTAGATGCGGTGCAGAGAGAATAATAGCACGGTGGCTGATAGTTTGAAAGAAGGTGATTCTGAACCACAAACCCTTCTAAACCAGTGCAGCAGCGGGAGAGCAGGGGTAGAAGGGATGTGGGGTTGAGAAGAGAGAAATGTCAGACCGTTGAAGATGTAAGAGGATGACCCTGGAAGTGCCAGACAGATTTTTTGTTGCCAGCCACGCTGTCCTGCGGATTTAAGCATCGGACCACTGGGAACATCCCCAGGCGAGCACTTTCCCTGGAGGTGATCTCGCATGCAGAAGGGACCTGTCCATTTGGGCTCTTCACTCAACAGCAACTGCATTTTATGTAGGGAACAGCCAGACGAGTAAATGAGCTAACTATATTCGGTGTGGGTGTGTGTGTGCGCGCGCGCGCGCATGTGAGTGTTACAGCCACCAGGACCCTCAAGGGGTTCTCAGAGGGTGGGACCTCAGAGGGTCTGTAGCCCCAGCACTCAGGAGACCCGCACAGGAGGAATAAAGAGTTCGAGCCCAACCTGGGCTGTGTAAGGAGACCCTGTATCCAAACCAAAAAAAAAAAAAAAAAGTCTAAGGAGACAAAATCGATTCAGCCCTGAAGGTAGGTTATGGGGGGGGGGTTCTCCTTGCACCTTTTCTTCTCTTTGTAGATACTCTTAGGGGGCATTTAAATTTCCCCCAGGAAAAGAACCTTGCCCCCACCCCCAGATAAATCTAAAAAGATAGTAGAAACTTTAAGTAGTCTAGTCTCCAAAAATTATGAAAAAATTTACACTCCCCCCCAATATTAAGTCATTCAGCCTGAAAACTGAAAATAAATTCAATTAACAGGAGCACGGGGTGGAGGGAGTGCGTAAAATAGGAGTTTTGCTTTGGTAGGACAAATAGATCAGGGCGTTGAGTAGAAAGAAAACGCTTCATTTTAGACCGTGAAAACCCCAATTCTTTACTCCCTCAGCTGATACCAAAAGTTAAGTTCTATTATTGAACAGGTATCCATATTTAAAAGGAGTTTTCTTTGGGCAGTGTACTCCTCCCAGGTTATTTCTTTTCAAGTGAGGAAGGGGTGGGCTTGATTTCTAAAAGAGGCTCCGCTGTTGGCTTGCATCCCTTAAGCACTCACTACATGCCTAAGCTAGGGGACACAAAAGCCACTTGCTCCTATTTTGAATTTATTACCACTTTCTCTTTTTTACATTTACTCACTGGGGGAGGGTGGAGGGGCATGCTGTGGTGACGACTGTGGAAAGCCGGAGCACAATGGGAAGGAGTTGTTCTCTCCTCTTTCCCTGTAGATCTTGATGATAGAACCCAGGCTTGGTGGCTAGCACCTCTTTCCACAGAACCATGTTTATGGTCCAGTATCACCTTTTCGTACCTTCCTTTTCTCTTCCCCTTAGTTTTCATTTCTTCACTGGTAAAGGAATATTTAGGAGTGCACCAGTTAGTGTTACACCACTGGGACTTAAAAAAACAAAAGGGCAGTGGGATGGCAGGAGATGCAGCTCTAGATAGTGCGCTTGCCCGAGTGTGGGAGGCCCTGAGCTGCATCCCTGTCTCTGAGCACTGAGGCACAGGCTTGTAATTGCAATTCTCTGGAGGTGGAAGCAGGGGCAGAAGTTGGCTATCCTCGGCTATGAAGCCAGTGCAGGCCAGCCTGGGCTACATGAGGCCCTGTCTACATAAAGAAAAGCAGTACCCATATTTCAGATTTGAAAATCTCAGAGATTTTCTCTGACCTAAGCAAAAGAGATTCCAGCTAAAACCTACCCTGTGAGATGCATCGAAGTGTGTCTCCTAACTCTCTTGCTTTGAAGCGTGTGCTTATCAATGGAGGAGATATTTGTATACTGATCTTAGATCAAGACAGACATATTTCAGTCCAATGGTAACAAGGCCTAATTTTTGTAAGAAGTTCCAAACTATGTATTCATTTAAAAAAATTTCCCCATGGATAGACTTTTACCCCAGATATATAGGATACCATATTCTAGGTCTTTGGAACAGTAGGAAATTAATGTTATTCCCTTGCCTGTTCGTGCCCTTCTGGCCTAGAAAAAGCCATAGAAGCAACAGTGTGCTGTGATATGGATAGGTCCTGCCTCCTGGATTAAGCCAAGTTAGACTCCCAGGCCCTCCCACCTAATCAGAAACTTTGGGAGAAAACCAAGAGAATGGGGCTCTCTGAGCAAAAGCCAGAACCAGGCTCAAATCACTCATCATCATGGCTGCGCCTTCCTGGTAAGGGCACAAGGGCAAATGAGATTTGGCTGCCACCTTTCAGGGCTTTATTATGTAGCTAGGCTAGGGAAGGGCAATAGGAGAAAGGTATCTGAAAACAGAAGGCAGTGTATAGTATGTGTCAGATAGGGCAGACATAGTTCCAGAAAGAAAAGCCAGTGCAGGGGATGATGTACTTAAAGGAAGGCTATGGAGAGGAGGTGGGTGATTTTTGGTGATGAGTGTGGGAAGGACTCTATTCCCCTGGGAGAGGCCTAGGTCTTTGCTATGGAGAGGTTCAAATGTTGGGGGGTTCACATGTTCGCAGAGGTTCAAATGTTAGGGCCACAGTTCTGTCCCAGTGGTTTGAGCTACAAATCAAAGCATGCATTTGGGAGTTTGGGTGTTACAGGCAATTCATTGAAATTCCATTGAGTGGCCTCCCTTTTCTTTCAAAATGGACCAGAGATGATGTCATAACCAAGCTTGAGGAAGGCACAGGACACACAGTAATGTGAGGATTCCATGTCAACCTTGCGGACCGTCATCTTCTGTTAACATCTCATAGATCACTGTGATATCTCTATTTGGCTTAGTCTCAAATATAAAAACAACAACAATGACAGAACCTGATTCATGTACAACCCCGAGGAACTCCTTTTTCTGGAGACAGCTAGGAAGTCTGCGCACACCAAAGATTTCTTCCTCAGGGAAAAGGGAGCAAGGAAACCGCTCTTCCCCCTCTCCCCTCTGAGCCCAAAAAACCGTTGCTTTGAAAAGCACCACCCCACACACACTCTAGCCTTGGAAGTCCCTAAACCTCAGCTGTCAGTCTTCCTGTCATCTGCCCACTACTAAAAGCAGCCTCGCTTTGTGAGTCCCTCACTGGCAACTGCTTACCCTTGCTGGACTCTTACAGGGGAGAGGGGTCACTCTGTAAGCAATCCTAGCCTTATCTGCACCCTTCAGAGCCATCACTCCAGTCACCTCTTAATGTTCACAAGTCCCCTAGATGGGAAGTAATTGACCTCTAAACAAAACAAAAAAGCTCTCAGGGAGATAGCAAAGGTTCCTGTCCTGACTGTCCCAGGCCCAGGGGCTTCACCTAGGCCAGGTGGGTGAGTCAATACATCTGCAGACTTCCTGGCTCCTGATCCTTCATCTCCCAGCCCATCCCCCTGCTTAAACCCATTGGTTCCCAGGCCTTGTACCAAATAGAGTCTAGACAGGAGTTGTGGGAAATTTGAGGCATTTACTTTTGAAACGTTATCATAAACAACCATCATTGTCACCACCTCCACTGTTACCATCATCATCCTTATTTGGAGGGTTTGTTAAAATCTTTTTAAACTTCCATTTGAAAAATACCTAGAATTCTCAGCATCCGCATCTGTATATATTCATTATATAAATCAGCTCAATGGCTGGCTCTTTTCCTTTGCTGGAAGAGAAAACTCTCGGATTTAAAATCGGTGCCCCTCAGCCCTCCCCTTCATAAGGGTGATAGTGAGTTAGTTGTTGGATCACTTACTCTGGTCCTCCTTTAATTAGGAACAAGCTCTGTGACCTTGGGTCAGCCTTCTAACCTCTCTGTGCTTGGTCTCTCCATCCTATGGCTAAGGTGTTAGAACTCTGAGGCCACTATTCTAACTCTGGTTGGCTCTCTGTTGGTTTCACATGCCCTTTAATTTTTAAAACTAGGAGTTATGGAGATGCTATGTCCAGAATGCTACATAAAACATCTAGACACTGCTTAAGGGGCACTTGTAAAGTGAATAAATAGTTCCTGTCAATAACTCACGGGTCACCCACTCAAGCATGGGGTACCAGTTTCCCTGCAGCTCTGCTCCCCCTCCCAGCCCCCCAGGAGGTCCCGGATGCTGAGATGGAGGTTTTCAGGATTTTTATTATGGATCTGGTCATGTGGATGCTTCCTTCAGCTATGATTTAATTGTGTCTGGTTTTGAAGGATACTCGGGATCATACTGCAAGGTTTCTTTTGTGAGTAGGCCCCTTTACTCCACTTGCAGTGTGTAGATTCACCCAGGTCATTGGATGTAACTTGGGTTAGTTGGTTTGCTGCATTAGAAGGCACTGTGTGTGTGTGTACTTTAGTGCATGTGTGAACTGCCAGTGTGAACTGCCAGTGTAGGCCCTTTACAGCTGGGGACAGTAACACTGATGTAGTGGCACCATTTCTATGGGCATAACTGTAATCTACAGCTGAGATTTGTCTCTTGTTGCTACTGTGACTTGCTGGGCAATGATCTATCTGCTGGTGGAGTTCTATTCATTTGTGAACAGTGTGCACATGTGTGTGCATGTGCGTGTACGTGTGTGTGTGAGTTACTAGGTTTGGATCCAGGGCCTCACATGCCATCCAAGTGCTCTACTACTGAGACACATCCCCAGTTCTAGATTCTTACTGATGTAGTGAATACACACACACCACTGCTCTACCCTTATAACTTCTGCATCCTTTCATTCAGGATTCACCTTCTCCATCAGATGCAGGCAAGTTGGAATCTCTATCCATAGATTCAACCGACTTCAGATACTTTTTCAATGCTTGAAAAAACTCCAATAGTTCCAAAAAGCAAAAGTTTCCTTCCCTTAAATACTGAGCTGAGTCTCTGTATATGAATTACTATCTAAGAACCATCATAGTGAATACCCTCAGTCACTTAGAAACACCTAGCAGATACAGGATGCTATGTGTGTATGGAGGGGTATCTGTGCAAACCTAGCAGATACAGGATGCTATGTGTGTATGGAGGGATATCTGTGCAAACCTAGCAGATACAGGATGCTATGTGTGTATGTAGGGGTATCTGTGCAAACATTGTGCTGTTTTAACAAAAGATTTGACATCCATGGATTTTGGGATCGAAGGAGGGGTACCCTGGAGACAATTTCACAAAGACTCTGAGGGGTGACTACTCCTATCCAATAGGGAGATGTATGCAAGGACCTCAGAAGTGACAGTCACATTATGAGTTAGTGACAACTGTAACCTTGATTCTTGGTTCTTGATCCTGAACTACTGCTTCCAGTGGCTACTCAAAAAGTCTCCACCAATCATGTGACCATCAAGTAACTTTGTTTTCTTTACACTTCAAGTAAAATCCAAAGAAGATGGATTTTTAGAAAGCATCAAAAGGGATAAATAAGGGCTAGGGGTCAGTGGGAGATGGATGAGGTCCTGTGTGGTCAACCCCCAGTATCCAATCCAAGAAAATGAAAGCTAAGAGGAGGAGGAGACGAGGAGGATGAGGAGGAGACCAGGCATGATGGCACTTTAATCCCAGCACTTGGGAGACAGAGGCAGGTGGATCTCTGGGAGTTCAAGGCCAGCCTGGTCGACAGAGTGAGTTCCAGGACAGCCAGAGCGGTTATACTGAGAAACTCAAAAAAAAAAAAAAAAAAAAAAAAAACCAAAGAAAAGAAAAGAAAAAAAGAAAAAAGACCAGTAAAGATCATATAATGTTAAAAAGTCAACGCTGGAATGTGACTCTGTTGACTGAGTGCAACAATCCCTGGGTTCACTCCCTAACACCAAATAAGGAAGGTGTGGCGGCTCAAGCCCAGATGAAATCAATAGCAGGGAGATACACACAGGTGGATTAAATTTCAAGGCTGCACAGTAATCCTTGGCCACTTACTGACTTCGAGGCCAGCTTGGGATACATGACAGTGAAACTTTGTTTTCTTTTGAGTTTTGGGGAGTGTTTTGTTATTGTTGGTACAGAGGGACTGGAGAGGCAAACCCTGTTAAGAGCACTTTGCTGCTTTTGCAGAGGACCCTAGTTTAGTTCCCAGCACCCACAACCATTTTTAGCTACAGTTTCAGGGAATTCAATGAATGCCCTTTTATGATTTCTGTAGGCCTGTCACATGCAGGCAAAACATCAGTACACATAAGATAAAAAGTACAGAGAGGGTGGGGGGGACATTGAGTGGGAAAAGGTACCACTGCACCTCTGCATGCCAGGGCAAGCTGCATTCGAATTTGTTGTTGTTGTTGGGGTTTTTGTTTGTTTTGTATGCTCCTCCCCTCATTGTATACATTTCTATGCATTCTGAACCTCCAGAGGTGCAGATCCTACCTTCAGTGGCCAGCTCTTAAGAGTGGGAATTTTCAGCCTCCTCCTCCAAGTTCTTTCTCCTCCTTACCACACCTCCTCTGACAGCAGGGAGAAAGCTTCATGGGGGGGGGGGGGGGCTCTGCCTTCCTCTGGATTCTATTTAAGTGCATCTAGCAACTCCCAACCCCCAGCCTTAACTTGAGGGAAAGAAAAGCTGGATCTCAGTGACAATGTCCAGATTCCAGGGTAAGGGAGACAAGACCTGCCCAGCAGCGGACAGGGGCTTCAGAGTGCTGTGCTGTCTCAGTCTCAGGGGCTGTCCTTTGAAGCTGATCTCATTCCAGCCTGCCTCCTCCCCACTATGCCTCAGTGACTTCTGCCTCCTCCTGTCAGCAGCCTAATTGCCTGAAACCTGTAGCCCAGGAAATGGGATCCTAAGTAAGGGCCTTTAGTGGGCCAAACTTTTCATCATGGCTCCTGTCTGTTGTCCCTCCCCGTACCCCAACCCACCAGCCCACCCAGGCCTCATCTCCACAGTCCCTAGGGAAGCCTGTCTCAGTGTCCAGACTGTTCTTGGAACACTGAGGACAGTGCCACTAAGTGTTCACCCTTCATGTCTGTCATTTCTAAACAAAGAGGGTCTGAGTGGTGTATTTCCGCCCTCAGCCTGTCCAGGGGCTGGGACTCTGGGTTCTATTTGCTGAGTGAATTGCTGTTATTGAACTTTCTTATACATCCCCACAAGGTTTTCAGACTTTGACTTGGGTACTCAGCATGCTGGAGAAGAATTCCTTTTCTTGCTGTGATAGCCATCTGACTCCTAGTGGACATTGTTTGCACCCTAATAGCAGGGACTCTAAGAGTTTGTGTCACCCAAAGGGCCACAGGTGAAACCGAAGTCTTGTTAACAAAGATATTTATTAATAACTATAAACTATTACTTTAGGCCAGTGCAGCAGCTGGCAGCAACCCAGTAGGAAGCCTTTAGGCCTGGAGGGCATGACTCACCTTAGCTCGAGGCCTGAAACCAAAACTCTGTTAACAAATATATTTATTAATAACTATAAACTTATATTAGGCTGGCAGAGCAGCCAGTGAGGCTGCTGCTTCCTTCCTGCTGGCAGGAAGCCGCAGGCCTAGCTTGCCTTAGTTGGTGGCCTGACCTGTCCTGGGTATAAGGCCTGGGACCAAAGATGGCCCTTTTCCCAATAATTAAATACACCAAGACCTTTTAATGTTTCAACACTTAGGCCTTAGCTGACTCTCAATTAGCTAATCTAAGTTAACCCAACCAACTATTCTCAGTTCACCATATGGCTTGCTATACCTTCAAGGCTCACAGAGCTCACACCCAGATTTCCTGTTGCTTCTGAGTCCTGATGAGAAGAAAGAGCTTCCTCCTCTGTCTCTTCCCATGGTTCCTTAGTCCCAGGAAGTTCCACCTTCCTATTCTCTCTCTGCCCAGCTAAATGACCATCAGTGACTTTTATTATTCAATTAGAGAGTGCCTCAGAAAGGTCAGTACAAGACCTTCACACACACACAGCAATGGAAGAAAATCTCTCCTTTTGTCTCTCTGGCTGCTCCCTTGTAGGTCAAGTTAAGTTCAGATGGTAAGGATCAAGGAATATTTCATTGAGCACTGCAAGGAAGGGGGCTAAGACTTGTCTCATTGAAAATTATCCTTAAGGGCTAGCAAGATGTTTCGGTTGGTAAAGTACCTACCACACCAGCATGAGAACCTGACTTCATATCCCCAGCAACTACACTAGAAGCCAGTGTGGTGGCATGAATCTGTAATCTGACTGCCTAGAGTGGAGGAGCTCATTGTCTGGCCATCTGAGGTGAATGAATGCACACTAACTTCAGAGAGAAACCCCGCCTCAAGGGAAGAAAGTGGAGAGTAATTAAGGAAGGCACTTGGCATTAAGGAAGGCACCTCTCACCTCCACCCACATGCACTCCTAACCACACATGTAAGAACACACGATCACATGAACACACTCACAGATACTCACAAAGGACCCTCTGCTGAGTTTAACACACCTTCTCCTGCACCAAGAGAGGGGTTGGAACAATGAGAAAGACCTGAGTGCATAAAACAAGAGTCCTGTTCTCAAGATTCGGAGGTGGCTGGTGAGAAGAGATACTGTAAGCAGTGCAAGGCACACAGGGAAGGGTATACTCAGTGCAAGGGACACAGGGAAGGGTATACTTCATTCTAGCTGAAGTAAAACCTTCATTAACTTCACTGATGAGACGACAGTTCCTGAACGGGTGCTTACAGTAGGAGCACACGTGGCAGAGGGGTCTAGCTATCCCCCACTGTTTCTCTCCTCCTTTCTTCAGTAATTGAAGCCCAAGCTTTGGTCTAACACACCTCCTCTGGAGTGAAGATGGTGTCTATGTCAGCTATGCACCTTCCAGGAGGTGACCTTCAGTAGAAGGGATCTTCTGTCCTTTTCCTGACACTGGCTGGACTAGTGATGGAACGGTGGGCGCAGCTTTTGTCCACTTATCCTTCAACTGCTACCTGAGAGAAAAGGTAATTTTCTTCCTTTTCAAGTTCTTTTTTCTGTTTTTGTGGCTGTTGTTACAGTAACTGACCAGGTATCTCAACCAATAAAGAACATAAGCATGGAATTAGAAAAGTAACAGATATGAAGACAAGAGGTGCTTACAAAATGAATCAGGTCCAAATAGCCCAGGAGAAAACTGCAGGGAGGAGGGGCCTGAGGTAAGACCCTTGGGAGCGGGAGTACAATTTGGATGAGTGGAGGAAAACGCTAGGATATTTACCTAGAAGAGTGTGGAGGGGACCTGGGGCTTAGGGTGCAAGACACAAGCCCCCAAGTTAGCAGAGAAATCTCAAGGTGATTAAAAATGCACCCTGACACATAGGTTTTGGAATGATTTAAGTCTAAAAGCTACTCACAAAAGGCATGCCGAAATTCAAAGTGAATTGTCCTTTAAGATCTCAAAATATATACACTTAAAGGTTTGTTTAGTTCCCAAATATCAAAATAATTTCTTTTTTAATCTCAATGGAAAGATAATATTTTTATATTGTCAAAAAACGAATTTGCTCCAGGAAAAATATTACCTGCCCCCCCCTCAAAAAAAAAGTAGTGTCCCAGAGTTAGGATTAGGGCAGGGCTCTGTTCTTATCTTTCCAGGAGATTTAAAGCATCCATCTAAGGAGTCCATGGACAACTGGACAACGGAAACCTCAGCAGAAAACAGATTAGACACCAAAGAAGACAAGTAGCCAAGACGATCCAGCCTTGCAGACTTCCTCAATAGCTGTTTCCTCCAAAGTCTACAACCACAACAACTCAAAACTGCTAAGATTATTCAGCTCCACAGACTGTTCCAGACAGAACTTCAGTAAAGCCCTGAAGTTCAGCTTCTGTCTATGAACTTCTTAGGACATCTAAATAGCTGAGCACAAAAGGACTGAACATCAGATGATTCTATTAACATGCTTAACCATTTTTCCATTCTTATTTGGGCCCAAACAGGTTTACTACATCCCAAATCATCAGGAAGTCATTTTAAGAGAGTGACGTCCCATCTCCAGAAGGTGGGGTGGGTGATTTTCCCCCCTTTGGTCATTTGATGGGTTGTAGATACTTCTTGTTATTTAGGGGGTGAGATTACAAGCTGTTAAATGGTCTTGTTAAATAGGTTTTGGAGGTTAGACCCAGGAATTTCTCTCTTTTTCTTTTCTGTATCCTTCTTTCTCTCCTATGTAGGGTTGAAAAGATGAGAAAAAAATGGAATATAAACATAATATAGGAGTGATAAAGAAAAAAGGATAGATTATTGAATATGCTCTTATATCTTTGTATATTGATACAAAATTAAGATTATATTTGGCTAAATTGGTATTGATCTTGGTATATTGATACAAAATTAAGATTATATTTGGAGCCGGGCGTTGTGGCGCACGCCTTTAATCCCAGCACTTGGGAGGCAGAGGCAGGCGGATCTCTGTGAGTTCGAGGCCAGCCTGGTCTACAAAGCAAGTCCAGGACAGCCAGGGCTGTTACACAGAGAAACCCTGTCTCGAAAAACCAAAAAAAAAAAAAAAAAAAAAGATTATATTTGGCCACATTGGTATTGATCTTTGTATATTGATGGAAAATTAAGGTTAACTCTTTTTAAGGTATTGTACCTAGGTAGTGCTTAAAAATGAAATGTCAAGTTTTGGCCTTTTGTTAGCAACTGTCATAAACTGTTTAGGATAATTAAGAAATGCAAACTAATAGTCATTCAAGCATGTCATTTTGTTAGGTACTAGGGCAGTCTATCACAGTTATTTTCTAAGTTAATCAGAAATCAGGTTGCTAAGAGACAAGCAACATTTGCCTATCCATATACAAGGGGATAGATAGGTGGTCTTCAAGAGCCTCAAGAGATCTGCAGAAAATGGAATTCAAAGATGTTCTCTTAACTTAAGATTTTTTTTTGATATTGAGGCATGTCAGCTCCTGACAGCACCCCCTATTCTACTCCAGGGAGAAGATGAGCATCGAAGAATCTCAATCTGGAGATGGCTGAATTAATGGAAAGCCTGTCATTTGGCAAGAAAAATACTTTGCTTCAACTGTAGACAGAATGCTGTCCAAAAAGGACAAAACTTGGAAGCAGGTAAGTCAACAGCCTGGCTCTGCCAAGACAGGGTAGGTAAGTCCTTCATAATTCCTGCTCTACAATCAATGTCTGTCAGACAAAAGGAGCCAAATGGCTGAAGATTGATTCTGTAATGTATGGAGAGAAATTGGGAACTGTACAGGCAGCCATTGGTATGTCATTTCTTAGTTTTGGAAGCTGTTGGCCCTGCACTTCCTGTATAATCAGATATATTTATCCCTCTCAAGTTTCTGAGGTGGTTGAAGACTAGATAGCTAGAGTCTCATTAAATTTTGGGTTGTTTAGGAATTAAGAGGGTGTTCTGGATCCTAGAAGATGTTTTTGAAATTGTGATGCAAGTTAGGATGGAAGCTGAGTTGGATATAGAACTTTAAACTCATGAGAGATGGTTGGATAGTAGAATGCTAAAGTCAGTTACCAAATACATATGGACTGGACATTGGAAATGTATGCTAAGCCTTATAATTCTCATAATTATGACCTAATTATTTCTGTTGTTTTGTATTGTATCTGTTGTTATAAGAGAAAGAGCCATTTGTTGGACTGAAAGGGGGAGCTGTTGGGGGGAAAAAGATATACCTTAAACTTAAAAAAAAAAAAGGAAATGGATGAGGGGTTGAGGGGGAAGAGTGTGGGAGGGTGGAACTGGAGGGGGGAGTAGGGAGGGTATTGCAATTGAGATGTAACTTGAAGAAATAAAGAAATAATAAATAAACAAACAAACAAATAAATAAATAAATGCACCCTGAATGAGCATGGAGAAGCACAAGTTGGCACTTCTGCAGTCACCACTTTCCATTACATCCACAGGCTTCCCACAGTCATTAAAGAATGCTGGTCCTATGTCCTCAACTATGTTCATAGCAGCTTTATTTGTAATAGCCAGAAACTGGAAACAACCAAGATATCCCTCAACTGAGGAATGGATAAAGAAATTATGGTACATCCAAACAATGGAATACTACTTCCTCCACTATCAGAAACAGAGATATCATGAAATTTGCAGGCAAATGGATGGAACCAGAAAAGATCATCCTGAGTGAGCTAACGCAGACTCAAAAAGACACACAGGGGATTTACTCACTCATAAGCAGATATTAGTCAATACATTCAGGATAACCATGCTACAATCCACAGACTCTAAGAAACTAAGTAACCAAAAAAAAAAAAAGTGCACGCCTTTAATCCCAGCACTTGGGAGGCAGAGGCAGGCAGATCTCTGTGAGTTCAAGGCCAGCCTGGTCTACAAAGCGAGTCCAGGACAGCCAGGGCTACACAGAGAAACCCTGTCTCAAGAAAACTAAAAGGAAAGAAAGAAAGAAACTAAGTAACAAGGAGGGTTCAAGGGATGGTGCTTGAATCTCTCTAAGTAGGAGAAATAAAAATAGATGTTAGAAGTGGATGGAGACATAGATCCAGACAAGAACCCAACATTACTGCCATCAGAGAAGCCTTATCCAGCAAATAATGGAAACAGATGCAAAGACCCACAGCCAAGCATTAGTTAACATCAGGGAGTCTTGAGGAAAAGTTAGAAGGTTTGAGGAAGCTGGAGGGATCAAGGACACCACAAGAAGACCCACAGAGCCAATTAACTGGGACACAAGGGGGCTCAAAGAGACTGAAACACCAAGCAAAGAGCTTGCAAGGAGTGGTCTTAGAGCCATTACACATATGAAGCTGATTGGCTGCTTGGTCCTCAAGTGGATCCCCTAACAATTGGGGTCTATTCCAGACTTAGATGATGTTGCCTCCCTCTGGAGTATATTTTCCTAGCATAGCTGCCTTATCTTGCCTCAATGGAAGAGGAGGTACTCAGTCCTGATGTGGTTTGATGTGCCAGAGTGAGTTGGTACTGGGGCGGGGAGGGTTATGGGGGAAGAGGATGGGAAGGTGAGACCCAGAGGAGGGGAATGAGGGGGATGGGGTATGGTATTCAAAATAAACAAAAAATTCTTAAATTAAAAAAAATTTTAAGTGCTGGTCCTGACTTTTAGAGTAATGTCCAAGCATTTGCAGCCATTTTGTCAAGGATTCACACCTGGTGCCTGTCTCCTGCCTCAATGTGGTGTTTCATCACGGCCTCACAGGGAAAGTCTGATAAATAATTATCTGACTCTTTAAGATTATATATATACATATATATTCTCAGATATAAGTGTATATATATATGACATCATAGATAACCAGGAAGCTCAGGTCCTCCTCTGACTCTTTAAGATTATATATATATATATATATATTCTCAGATATATGTGTATATATATGACATCATAGATAACTAGGAAGCTCAGGTCCTCCTTTAGGGACACCTGTCTCACGAACCTGTGTGGAAAGGTCACAATTGACATTGTTTGCAAAACTTCAACTGACCACCAGGGGACGCCATTGCTCTCATTTTTTTCCCCTGGAGACAGGGGACTGCCCCACATTCCTTGAACCTCCATCAAAGCCTCCAGGTTTTGCTGTGAGCACTGTTGTTTGTTTCTTCTCAGTCAGGTGAAGTCCACCCTTTTCCTAACGGCTGAGTGTGACCAGCAGACATAGAATCCCATAAGCACAGCAGTTCCTAGGAAAACACTGGGTACTGAACAGGGCTGAGCACCCTCCACAAACAGTCAGACTTAATTGCCATGTGAGGAAAAGCACGCTTGCAGCTGACTGGAGCTGAAGGATTTACCTAAGGTCACCCTTATAAATGTGTCAAACTTGACTATAAACCCACTAATCTTGTTTGCAGGTTCTCTGTCCAGGGCAAAGAGTGTAAATGGTTTTGATTCTTGTTTGTGTCCACTGTGGGGTTCCTTGTTTGGAGACAGTGGTCCATGATGCTCTTGAATTCATGAACCTCCTGCCTCAGCCTCTTGAATGCTAAGATTTCAGGCCAGCACCACCAAACACAGCAAAATAATAATAATAATAATAATAATAATAATAATAATAATAATACTATGTTGAAAATGACTCAGAACAGAACCCACTATATGGACTAGGTTGGCCTCAAACTCATAGGTCAGCATGTCTCTGCCTCTGGAGTACTGGGAGTACTGTCACCACAACTTGGCTCTGCCCTCAACTCACCTCCTGTCCAGTCTCAAAAAGCACTTCGAGGGAGAACCATCTTCCTATCAAATCCTTCCTGTTGAACTGTTCTGGACTCAGAAGTGCCTAATTTCCCTGTTAAGATGGCTTTGAAAATGGCTATCACTGAGTCTATAAGTTTGGCTTAGTTCTACCATTGAAAAGCAGGTGGATTATTTGGACTCTGAATGGTGTAAAAAGAAGTTTCTTAAGCTCACATTTTTTAAAGTTAAAAATCCAAGCCCCCTTTGCCCTGGCAATCCCCACCCCCATCCCCATCTGCATAATGAAGTTGATGGCCACATGGTAGGAGCCTATGGTGAGGCAGGAAGGCAGTGTGTGTGTGTGTGTGTGTGTGTGTGTGTGTGTGTGTGTGTGTGTG
>CAJQZJ010032201.1:984856-998037 GCA_907164525.1 Lophiomys imhausi | reverse complement strand
GTGTGTGTGTGTGTGTGTGTGTGTGTGTGTGTGTGTGTGTGTGTGTGGTTTGTTTGTTTTTAAGACAGGGCCTCACTATGCAGCCCTGGAAGACCTAGAACTTCCCATATAGACCAGACTGGCCTGGAACTCACAGAAATCCTCCTGCCTCTGCCTCTCTTCTCTGGGATTAAAGGTGTGCACCACCTACACCCAGCTTGAGAGTTTATTTCTTAAGAATATTCTTTCCTGGGGTCACAGTACTTGGTCAACACAGTAAATGTGACATTGTTCTACTTACTACTCAGACCTTCCCTATTAGATTTTTGCTGATTGCCCAGGTATGTCCAACAGGGAATCTAGCATGGGGCCAGGGTGCACCTGATTGCCAGACCTAGGGCCGCCTTTGGCTTTGCCATCAATCTCTTATTATCTACACAATAAAGGTAGGTTGAGGGGCCCTGCCTGCTCAGCTCGGTGGGCCAGGAGTTTTGACAGTCTTTAGGAGCTACTCCCTTGTCTTTCACATCGCGATTCCAGTAAGGGTTTGGGGTTTGTGGCTTGAGCTGCCTGTTGTGAGAAGGGAACCAGGGAAGAATAAGGGCGCATCAAAGAAAGACTCTGGAGCCTACTCCACTCAGGACTCGCCTCTTCGCGGTCACCTGGAGCCCGAGGCAACCAATCAGGACACAGCCGTGTCCCCGTGGCCAATGGATAGGCGACGCGGCGCTCCCCGTGGCTATAAGTGCGTGCGGTCGGTGGACAGCAAAAGAGGCACGCAGCGGAGGCGGGATGCTCAGGGCGGCGGAGCCCCGAGAGGCACGGGTGGAAGCGGGTGGCCGCAGTCCCTGGGCAGCGCCACCCACGCAGTCCAAACGGCTCACCTCCTTCCTCATCCAGGACATTCTGCGGGACTGCACGGAACGACGCGGGGGACACGTGGGAATCCCGCAGCACCAACGCCAGCTGGACGCTAGGACGGACCCCGCGCTTGAGCCCGAGGGAGCAGGAGGTCGCGGCATGGCTCTGGGGGACCCGCTAAGTATCCAGCCCAGCCCCACGGAGACTCCAGCTGAACCAGAGACAGGTAACCAATCGGAATAGACCTGGAGCCCTGCGGGCTGCACAGGTATGGATAGACAGCTCGCAGGCTGGTGGCCTGGAGCTCTGCATGCAGGCATGCCGGGTCCATGGCCACAGGAAGGACCTCACTGCCCTCTGCTCCGAGCCACCTTGGGCTTCATCCCTGAGGGCAGCTAACAACTTTGTCATCGGCTTGACTCTTTTCCATTGGCTCCAGCCAGTTAGCAATGGCTACTAGAATTAATAATAATCCATTAACATTCATAAATCAAGCCCCCCCCCCCAGGCTCCCTTTACAGCTCTGTCCCAGGAACCATAAAATTACGGACATTCTTTTGTTTTTTTAAAAATAGCATTCAGTCGGTTTTTATCCCCCACCCCTAATCACTTCTCATGCCAGTAACTAAGCCTCAGTTACAGAAAGGGGACAGGGCTGAAGATAAACTGATCACCAGCTCAGGCCACCTGGCTCATCCCTACAAGCCTCAGTCACCCACTTAAAAGTCCCCAGGATGCCTTTTAAATGTCTACCCTGTTCATGTCTCCTCTCTTTACTACACATATCCGGGTATCACTGGCAGAAAGTTCAACTGTGAAACCCTGTAACCTAAGGTTAGTTCACACTGATTATTAGAAACGAATACATAGTATAAAAACCTACTCACTTCTCTTTCTGGGTAGTTCCTTGGTCTTGTGAAAAAAGCGAAATGTATCCAAAATGAGAGTAGGCTGTTTGTTCACTGGCCGAAAATAGAAAGGTGGCGTGAATTCGGGGCTGACATGTAGCTTTTCTTCTCCTCTCCTCTGCTCTTCTCCAGATGGACATTTTGAGACTTATCTGTCGGACTGTGAACATGCTCCAGGAGACTTATCAAGAGCCCCCCAGGTCATCAAACAGCCACAGAAACGTTCCCGGGCTGCCTTTTCTCACACTCAGGTCATTGAGTTGGAGAGGAAGTTCAGCCATCAGAAGTACCTGTCTGCCCCTGAAAGGGCTCACCTAGCCAAGAACCTCAAACTCACCGAAACACAAGTGAAAATATGGTTCCAGAATAGACGCTATAAGACTAAGCGGAAGCAGCTGTCAGAAGACCTAGGAGTCTTGGAGAAGAACTCACCTTTGTCTTTGCCAGCCCTGAAAGAAGGCACCCTGTCCAGCACCTCATTGGTCTCCATGTACACCAGCTACCCCTACTACCCCTACCTTTACTGTCTGGGAAGCTGGCGTCCAACTTTCTGGTAACAGCAGTTCAGATGCCAACTGCATAGATCAGAAACTGCCTTCCCTTAGGTGTTCTCTGGGAAAAAGCAGCAGTGGTTAAGATCAAGGAGTTGGGAGCAAGAAGTGTGCAGATCTGGACTGTTGGGGAGTCCCGGGGAATATTCCAATTCTTCTCTGGTGGGCCAGTGAAAGATCTGGGGCAGTGCCTATTTTAGTATCTAGTCACAGTTCCAAGTGTTCTGTAGGTCACTGCTGTCGTCTCCCTGTTTAGAGAGAGCCAGACAAGTTCAAGTCTGTTTCCAGAACTTAGCATGGCTATAGGTACACAGTGGCCACTGTCGTTCCTAAGAATTCTGTCGCTGCAACTTCAGCCTCTCCCATAACTAAGTATCATGAAAGGGCCAAGCAAAGGGAGGAATAACCCCTTAGATGAGCATGTCCTCTTGAATTAAACATGGGTCAAAAGTCTCTTGTTGGCCTTGGACTATAGCCAGGGTTTCTCTCTGCCCTTGTAAAAGTGAGGGTAAATGGAAGATTTGAAGAAGGAGGAGGAAAAAAATGCTTAGTGATTGAGGGAGGTTGGCATGGGACATGAAGTAGGTGGATGATGGAATTTTCAGCCTCCTCTTTTTATAGTAGTTTACCAGTTCAGGGATTTACAGGACAGCCTGAAAGGAGCAGGATGCACACACTGAGGGGTTTCAGACAAGCTGTGTAAACAGTTTGCCTGCAGGGGTGGGCTTCAAAACAGTCTCTTCCTGTCCAAGAAGGGAGCCTAGAGGATTTCCACACTCCAGGTGAGGTCTTCCTCCCCCCCAATCCCCCCACCTCCCCTCCAGTCCTGACTTCGTTACCAGTGAAGAAAAGTCCTCTCTCTGCCCATCCTTCCTGCCTTCATGGGAGAACTTCCTGAGTCTGGAGGTCCTATAGCTTTTCGGTCTGATTTCATATTTCATTATGACAGAGGTGCCATCATTTTTAAACAAAGGCTCTCCCTTCCTTTCTTTTTATTCTTTCCTACAGGTCTTCTCAGTTCAGACTTCAATCTATGAATGCCTCTTTTATTTAGCAAAAGATTTCCTCCCACCCCTTCCCAAGTTTTATCTCTCCTGGTTTAAAAACAACAACTAACTAGCTACAGACAGATTATGAACTGATGAAATGACATACTTTTTTTAAAAAAAACTAGCAAACTCTTGTTTCTTTCCTTTAAAAACACGCAGCATTAAATCTCAAGTCACATTAAAGACATGAGGGCTGAAGATCATAGCTTCTTTCATAGGCAGTTCTGGAGGCTGTGTGTTACAGTCCAAAAGCGGATAGCCATTGAGATCCTGGGGACCCCTGGAGGCAGGCGAGGTTAAGGGGTGTCTGGTTTTCACACAGAAGGAAGAACAGGACGAAAGGAAGGGCTGGCAATCCTGGGGTGTCTAGGAAAGATGGAGGGGTCCTGGGCAGGGCATGAGCAGCCCAGGGTGTGGTGATCCCAGGCCAAACAAACAGCAAGCAAAGGGCTGATAGTTTTGCAGAAAGATGCTAATGAGGAAAGGGAAGCCATCTTCAAAATACAACATCCTTGTACCTTTCATCCACAGATAAATGTGTAAATGCTTTATAGAACTGTTTGGTGTGACTTACCTAAAATGGTAAGAGTGAAAAAAGAGAAATATTTGTGCTTCCATTTCCATCCTGTTGTCTCGGGTAACCTGCTAACGGGAGGTGGAGCACAACTGTTACAGATGAGGATGTCTGGGGCCAGGAAATCCCTTTATCCCACCACTCAATTCTGTGCAGTGAGGAATCTTTTAATTTCCTCCTTTTAAATGGGCCAATTTACTGTTGGTGGCAAAATTGCCAAGGAGGCTTCATAGAAAGTTGCCCGCTTGCACCCCGTTCTTTTACAGCCCAGGCCCCACATTTTAGTGCTGTTCAGTGCCCCTTGTTGCTGACCACTGTGGCCACACCTCAGACCACACAAAAGACAGAGAGGAGGTCAAGTCACTTCTCCTTTTTATCCACCTTTGAAAGTCATTGGTTAGTGCTGATTGCCCGACCAGCACTTTCTCTCTCACTCTGAATAGAGTCTTTTTCAGCATCCACTTCCACCAGGATTAAACTATTATAGTGAGTAGAGTGTGGCGAGAAAGGAAAGAAGGACAGGCTTGTGTTTAAAATTATTTTGGAGTCCGACTCTGTTTTGCTTTCTCCCCGCTGGAACTAGTCATTCACCCACACCTGAACTGGCAGAAAATATGTGAGACAGAATCTGCTGTCTCCAACGTGGGAATGGGAAGGTGCTTTGGGCTGTATCCCCTGAGTGACCTATTTCTAGCCTGTTTCATAAGTCAGTTAGCAAAGCCCGCCTCTGACCTGTAACATGAAGGTTTGTGACTTGAAGTTTAGAAAAGCATTCTAATCAAACTTTATTTTTCTATGTATTTTTTGCCACATATGTTTTTAAAATAAAGCCTTTATGTCTTTATTAGACACTGCGTGTGGTTTTCAGATTCTTGCAAACTAGTTTCTTTTTAGCTTGTGTTTTCATGGTGGCCGTGTTGTGACAACACCCTTGGTTGGCCCTAAGCCCACAAGGCACCAAGTCAATCAAAGTGGCAGCTCTGCAAGTAGCCAAGGAAGTTTAAGCAGTGGCCTCTCCCCCCCATCCTGGTAAATGAAGATGAGGGAAAAGACATTTCTGCCTGTGCTGAACAATCACCTGCAGCCAGTGTTGCCCCTGTCCCTGTAATCTCAGCACTCAGAAGGTGGAGGTAGGTGGACCAGAAGTTCAAAGCCATTTTTTTTACTACATAGTGAGTGTCAGACCAACCTGACTACATGAGATCCTGTCTCAAAAATAAAAGCAACCACCCACATAAGTCGTGGTACACCTTATATGTAAATGAAGACTTTTCACATATTTAGTGACCCTAAGGGAACAGGGTGACTACAGCAGTTTTCAAAAAGTCCCCTTTCTCATGTTCCCTGGCCCTCACCCTCCTAAATTTGTCACCTGTGTCTAGGGCCCCATTTTCTTGTAAGCAGTGTCTCTGGAATGGAATGGAATCATAAAGTCTACAACCATCCCAACGTCAACGTGCCCAATCTCGTCTGAAATGGGATCACAAGTGTTGAAGATAAGTTTTATTAACGCTAAGACATGTAAACAGCACGCCCTTATCCCCCTGCATTTAAACCTCCCTAAAGTCCCACAGTGTACCTCCTGGGCCTGGCAGCCTGTCAGAGCTGGTGGTCTCCTCCCCTCCTTCAAGGAAATAGAAGCTTATGGGGGGGGGGGACATGCCTACTCTAGGTAAAACATACCATAATTTCAAAGTGTGCCCTGATCCTTTAAGTGCATTGTACACATAGGTGGGGCTTCTTATGGTAAGCACGAATCATGAGGTTTAATTTACACAAATCTATAGCCACCCTCTTGTCGTCCCATGGTAGGCCATTAGCTCTCCACTTACAAAGGCTCTTGCAGCTAATTAACAGATGTTCTTTTTTTAAGTAAACCATTTAAAAGTAACTAATCCAGGAAATTAAACAAAAGTCTCCCATCTTTACAGAAAGTCCCCATTGCTTCTTCTTTTTTTTCTTTTGTCCTGTTTCCAACGTTCCCCAATATCTCTGCTGATCTTACAGCCCACTTCTCCCCAGCGGTACCCCTTCGCATCACCACATATTCATGTTACTTGAAGCGCATTGTCAACCTGCCTTTCAGTTTACTTCCTGTGGAAGTTTCTAGAGATGCAGAGTTTTGTCGATTCTTATGCTGTGGCATCTCCCCAAGCCTCGCTAGAAGCTTTTTGTAGCCAGAGGGTCTAATATGTGTCAGAAGTCTACATCCAATAAGATTTATTTTCCTCTTAACTATACAAATCAGTTCACTTTTCTGGGATGATACTAACGCCACTCACAGTGAAGCTAACCTGAGAGAAAGCATGCACAAAGAGAAGGTCCCCTAGCTTGGATGTCCTGGAAACAAGCCCTGAGAAGGGAAGTGGTACCCGAAGACTCTGAGGGTCTTGGTAGACACAGCTGGAAGGGAGCGAGGCAGGCAGAGCAGAGGAAACTCACAGGCCATTGCCACTCCACACAGCTGCAAGCTGTCTCCTTTTGAGAAAAGAGGGATGGGACATTTCACCTCTGCATCAGCTGCATCCTGAAGGCAGGAGGAAGGAACCTTGAGCAATGCAGTTTCTTTGTAATAGAGCAAGGGACACAGTGACCAAACACTATCATATTGTCACATATAGTTGGCAGTCTCCTCAGCAGCTGGTCAGGAATGCAGCAGCTCCATCTGGGAAGACACGGCTGTACACTCTGGCACCCACTGTAGGTAGATCCCTTTTCCAGTCACCCAGGGCCACACTCACTGACACTCTTTGCACTAGCAGACTGGGCGTCAGGTGGGCCAGGCTGGGCTTGGAGTGATGGCTTTACACTCAGACATCCAGACTCTGATCCTCCCATGGTCATCAGGAACATGTCACCAAAGCATGTTTTTCAATGCCAAGAGTAATTTACTGCTCGAGAGAAAGGGCATAAACGAGAGTCCTGGGACACAAACAGCTCCTAGTTTAGCCATACACTTGGCTTCCCTACAGTCTTTCCCAGACAGACTAGCCCATGAAAAGGTTGATCCAACATCTGCAAGGGAAAAGGAAAGAGCCTCCATTTCCATGGTGCCTACCCACTGTAGAGTCTCCTGGTATATCCTTGATTTGCGTCCTGAGTTTGTGCTGTGGGAGAGGGGAGGCTGAAAGAATAGAGCTAAGATCCAGCCAATCAGTTTCCAGGATAGCACCCTGTATCTGGGCTGTCCCCACCTGTTTCTATTGAATTCAATAATGGGAGGGTCCATTCTGGAGCACTGGTGGGTAAACAGGAAAGCCACAGACAGAATTCTCATCTGCTCATTGAACAACTATAAAACATTTGCTATGTTATGGTATAACCCACACAACCTCATGAGTGAGAAGCTTGGTCCCTGGTGTTTCAGATTTGAAGGGACAGATCCATTAAGGGGTGGGTTGAGGGCCAGCAAGAAGGTTGAACAGGTCAGAGTGCTTCCCACCAAGTCTGATAACCTGAGTTGGATGCCTGGTCCACACATGGTGGAAAGAGAGATCCAACTCTTGAAAATTGTTTTCTGACCTCAACACATGCATGCATTCAATCACATGTACAACCGTGAGCATGCGCACACGTGCACACACACCCACACAAATAAGTAAATAACAGGTTTTTTAAAGAGGTTGGGTCCAGTGAAAAGTAAGTAGTTCGTAAGAGCTCCACCCTCAAAAATTATTATTGTCTTGAAGGAAAAAGCCAGGTTCTATGAAAGTGGATTAATTCCCAAGAGAATGAGTTGTTAAACAGGAGTGATCCTAGCCCTTCCCTTGTCTCTTGCTTCCCATTTCTCCATGGGGCAGTTTACACATGTTCCTGCCATGTAATGAATACCTCAGCAGAAGCCAAGGCTGGCTTCAAATCCTCAGGTTTCCAAAACGTAGAGATGAAGTAACCCTCCTTCCTTTATAAAGTGCCCATCCTCAGATATTTCAGTGAAGCAACAGAAAAAAACAAAAACAAAAAAAAAAAACTTAAGGCAATACCTACAGTCAGAATAACCTAGAAATGTATTTTCGTGCATGGCAGAATGAATGCCCATTTTACCTGCTTATAGGTAGATACACAGAATCCACATTTTCTGTCAAACACCAGAAGTGCCCACATCCCCACCCCCCAGACGCACTTCCATGGTGTGTCCAAGTTCAATGGACCTTAGCATCCACTGAAACACAGACAAAGGCTTGTCACCCTCTTACCACCTGTACAATGAGCCCTGGGAAGCAGGGCTCCAGTGTGTGTATTTTTAGTGCTAGTGTCCTTAGCTACCAATCATGTGTTCAGCCTTTTTACAGCTGGTTCGCCTTTTCAGCCTTGATGGTGACAAGGCCAAGAGAGGGCCACCTGCAGCGAGTGCCTTTTGTCCTTTCTTCTCACAGAAAACAGGTATCCACCTTTTCTTGCCTTCTTTCCAAGCATTCACCCTTTGGAAATTCCTGATGTTATAAAAAATAAAAATAAAAGTCCTTCAGAAACCTGAGTATTCTAGAAAGCCACACACTAACAGCGAAAGGACCTGAGACATGTGGGTGTTTTGCTAGTCTGATGAGTCAAACATCCCTCATCTGCTTCCATCCCCGGACCCTGGACTGACAACATGAAAGAAATGACAGTCCAGCCCCACCTTCCACTTTTCAGAGGAGTTTCCACCTGCTGAGAACTACACACCTTCTTTGTGCCTCACCAGGGACAGCAGGTGCCATTAACATCTGGCAATTTGTGTCACACTTCCCTAGCAACTCGTCTATCAGGATTAAATAGTCTTACCACTGACACAACATTTACACTTCTTTCTGCCAAACTGGTAATATTAAACGTTTTTCTTACAGCAAGTGTGCTGAAATGGGTGTGGGTGGAGGTTATCCAAGGAAGAGACAGAATATGCCCTGTGGCCACATGATTTCTGACTGAAATTTGCATGCAGCGAACATACAGTTGGCATTTAAACTCTAGCCCAAAGCAAGGAATGCTTCAACCTGACCCTAACAGTGTCTGAAAAGGAGTTCACTTTTTCCACGAGAAGAATGCAGAGTGTTTTCACAATAGGACACTGGGGGTGGGGAGTGACTAGTATTCACTCATGAAAAACTTTGAAATCTCTACTTCACTCCATGCTAGGGGCTTGTTGGTGGTTAGATGCTGTCTACACATACCAAAGAATAACATTTGCAAAGATGAGGATGCTGAGGGGGTGTGGGGAATAGGCTTCAGGAGTCATGGCCAGGGTACTTAGCGTCAACAGAATGGTAGTTGGACGGTCTGTGTCTCCTTGCTGTGTGTGTTAGGTAAGGTTGGTTCTCTCCTTCTCCCACGTGGGTCTTGGGGATCTACTCAGGTTGTCAGATTTGGCAGCAAGCTCCTTTGCCCTCTAAACTAGCATACCAGCCCAAAGACTTTAGCTTTGAATCAGAGAAGCAACACACTTTCAGAGACTGCAAGCATTTGTTGTTGTTTTGTTTGGGTGGTTGTGTTGTTGTTGCTGTTCAGTTTGTTTTGGTTTTGCCCACTTACTGAAACACAGAAATCGACAGAATGAGTTGATGGCGGAAGGCAGGACATGATCTTACAATCCCCAGTATGACTCACTCCTACAAACTCAACTTCTGGATCTCTCTGGGGAAGAGACAAGACCCTCTGTACAAGTATGAATGGCATTAAGGACTTCTCGTGGAAAGAGCTCTTCAAATAGAAAAGGAAATGGAACCGAGAAGGATGATCCCACATTAAAGACACAATCAGTCAGTCACACAGCTTTCAGGGCCAGGAGCCTCCCTGTTCCAGAGCCCTCACTCTGGAAAGGCCATATTGGCCTTGTTTTCAGCCCCATTCCCTGTGAGTTACGGCTTCTCTTTCCTCTGAGCCAGTTCATGGGAAGAGCAAAGGAGAAGGAGGAGTCCAGAGTGAGGGGGAAAGAGCAGGCCCAGTAATTTTCCACTGCCTCTTGAAGCATCTCAGTAAGATCGCACTTGAGCTCATGACTCCTTTCTGTGGCTCCCCACTGACCCCTGAGCAATCGAGTGATGGCTCCACGTCCTGAAGATTAGGTTTTACGAGAGACAGGCTCGGGGCATGTCAACTGTGGCTTCAGGAAAGAACAAAAGCTGGACAGGGATCTGAGGGAAGGTGTCATTGTTACAATCCTAGTGGGTTTTATAAGATCCTGTGCCGGCAAACATCCCAGAGAAGCAGGATGGTTTTGCAGAGAAACGAGGCCAGCTTTTTTTTTTTTTTAAACAGAAGCATTTATTCAGTGGAGAGCAGAGCGAGTCTCAGGATTTCCCAGGAAGCCGTGGGAAAGGACTCAGAAGAGCTGGTTGACTAGCAACTCCTCAAGGCCAGAGTTCATTTAATTTTTGACAGTAAACAAAAAATGTTTCCAAGCAGTGGCGCTAAGCATCCCCTCCCCCGACTCAGCACTGGTCAATTCACACTGAGAAATCATGTGGCTGCTGAATGAATGATCAGATATCTGGGGGAAAGAAAAATTGAACGATCAGATACATGAATGAATGAGCCCAGACCATTACTGGAGGACTAGGTTTGGTTCTAAGCATTGTATTCTGAAAGGCCTCCTAGAAGGTGCAGAAAAACTTAATCAGGTATGAAATTAAGGCATGAATAAAAAGCTAAAGAAACTGGAGCCAGCTGAGCTAGGAAAGTGAGATTAGAACCCAGGGGTCAGGCGGAAGGAGGGGTAGACATTTTATGTGTTGTCCTAGGAAATCCACACATGGTCAGATCATCAATCCCTGGCCGATCACTGGGCTGTTGTGGAATTTCTATCCTGGGAAAGGCTATTTGGTGAGGAGGTTATAAGAAGAAAAGCTGGGTACCATGTACCTCTGAGATCCTTGTCCCTCCCCACCCCAGTTCTACAATTCTGCAGGGAAGCATGGGGCTCATCGTCAAACTTCTATGTGATCAGTGCACACAAGTGAAGGGACACTCAGCTGCCTTCTCTGGAACATCAGACACTGGGTCGCTGCCAGGGTCAAATGACCTGCTAACCACAAGATAAGGTAGACTCACTCCCACCAGCTTCTTTGAGCTTCCAGTATCCCCACATTAAAGGAACATCCTTTTGATGGTCACTAAACCAAATCAGTACAACAGGTTCTGTCTGTGATTAGAAGGGAAACAACCTATTGTGTAAAGGGCAACAGAAATCATTGATTGATTGATACCTACTGACTGATACCTGAGATCCACCCTGTAGAGAGCCATTCTTTTTTATTTCTTTTCATTCTATGTGTATGAGTGTTTGGTTTGTGTATGTCTGTGCATGGCTTGTGTGCCTGGTGCCTGTAGAGGCCAGAAGAAGATTTAAAAACCAATGGAAATGGATTTACAAATAGTCGTTAGTCGACCATGTGGGTACTAGGAATTGAACAAGGGTCCTCTGCAAGAGCAGCCACTGTCCTTAACCACTGAGCCATCTCTCCAGCACTTATTTTTTAATAAGATGATATTTTAATGAATTCTTTGATAATTTCATTCTTGCATACAACATATATGATCATACTTGTTTCCTCTCTTCCTCCTCTTATCCCCCATTTCCACCCCGACCCTCATCCCCAGAAACTCATTTGTGAACCTTAAAGTTTCAGCTCCAATTAGAACAGGAACATTCTGGGAAAATGAATGAATGAAACACAATGAATCATTAACTCCTAAAATGAGTAATTTGCTCGTTTCAGCAGACCCAGTACAGTTGTTTGTTGTCATTGTTGTTGTTGTTTAATTATCATAATAAAAGAAAAAAGGAAGACACAAAACAGAATTTGGAGACTCAAGGAGAAAAGAAAAACTATTTTATTTCTAAGTGCCATAAGTTGGGTTCTGCCTCTGGGAAAAGTAAGCCTGGTTGTGTAGTTAGTTCCTCAGTGTTACACTCTGGACCTCAGGGATTGCAGTGCTGTCTTGGAATCCTTTTGAGAATGACAGCATGTTGCTGCCTGGGAGATGAAGACCCTGGAAGAGGTCTGCTGCTACAGAAGCAGAAGGACATCCAAGGATGATGACGTATCTGCACTGTTTCATTCATGGTAACTTCCCCAACTGAGAAGTGAGTCATCCAGGGATGCTGGGGGCGGAGGACAAAAATATCTCCATATAGACTAGATCACACTGTTATTTTATTTGATTACAAAATAAATGTGTAATATAAAACAAATATATGTCACATTATATGCTATTAGTTTCATATATTATTATATTATAGTGTGTATACTCAGCTGTTACTGTTCTAAGTCCCTTACTAAGCCAGTAATATAGCATAAGCTTCTCTGCACATAACATGGCATGATACAGCAAGTGGAGCAGTGGAGCCCCCTGGTTGTAGCTTCATATTAGTCATGTGACATAAGATTGATTGAGACTCAGAATCTTCCTCTTCAGGGAAAATTAAGAGTGCCTTATTTACAGAGATTTTTCTAAAGTTTAAATGAGTTAAAGCCAGCACACACTAGTCCACAAAGAATGGCCAGTTCACACAAGGGATCACTTGAAGACAAAGCTTACTCTTCTGCCTGCCTTCCATTCTCTCCTTATGTTTAAAATATATACATCCTTACAGACTTTGTGACACCAAATAAAGTTGTCGCAACCAAATGCTTTTTTAAAAAATTGTATCGATACTCCAAATTATACTCCGAGTTTTGCTTTGTTTTTTGGCGAGTATTTAATATGCCAGAAGATCAATACTCCCTTGAATAGAATCACCATGATATGTTGTAGAGACTTCTGTGGGTATGTAGATATATTTCAGAAAAACTTGGGGGAAAATGCAGCAAAAATTATCACAAAGAGAAATACAGACAAGATTCCCAGACATAGTAATTTCCCCTGGCTGAGCTCTACCTCCATGCATGCTTATTGAGACCTTTACCATAGGAGAGGGTCTTTGTCTTCTGAGTTTAAATCATTAGCTGGGGGACCAGAGACCAAAGCTGCTTGCCTCCAGGTCCAAAGCTGCATTGCACAAATACAGACAAAAATAAATAAATCAACAAAAATAACTGAGAGGCATTTCTAAACATGTCTAGCTACCAAATTTATGACTATTAGCTCTTGGAAAAAGGTCATTTCAGATAAGGCAACTATTTATACAGAAAACAAAAATGAAGCATGTATTGATTGGGTTTCAGTGGACTCTCCCAGTCCTGGGAGAAGATTGTATGCCAGTAGTCCATGTGAAAAAGAAAGAAAAGAAAGAAAGAAAGAAAGAAAGAAAGAAAGAAAGAAAGAAAGAAAGAAAGAAAGA
>CAJQZJ010032201.1:882826-984096 GCA_907164525.1 Lophiomys imhausi | reverse complement strand
GCGAGGGTTCTTTCTGCTAACAGAGCCAGTGACTGGACTGTTTGAGCACTGGAGAAGTCACTCCCTCCTCTGTGCTTTTGCTCCATCCTTGTAGTCTTTGGAACTCTTTCAATTCTGCTAGTGTATTACTTACCTTTCTTATCTCTGTGAAGCAGTTTAGAGGAGGAAGTGTTTATTGTGGCTTGCTATTTGAAACGGTAGGGAGGCCATTATGTTGGGGAAGACACAGAGCACTGGGTGGTTCCACGGTTACAGCAGTGTGCTTCTGGGACTCCTAACCTCACATCTTAGTGGCACAGGAAGGAAATAACAGACCAGAATGGAGCCATCCTTGAAACTTTAAGACTTGTCCTCAAGTGACCTGTTTCCTCTAGTGAGGCCTCATCTCCTTAAGATTCCACAACATCCCCCCACATACAACCAGTATCTGGGGACCAAGTGTTTAAACATGAAATTGTGGAAGATATTTCACATTAAAAACAATGACAACCAGTCTACTTTTAATGATTGCTAGTTTTGAAGCTGTGACACCCTTCTCATAATCACAAAATTTACGTATAGGACATTATTTAAGAAAATGCTTAGTCGTTTATCACAACAGCCAACCCAATATCAGCTAAGTAAGATTTTTCCAATCTAAATGAAGAGTTTTACACAGCTGTTAAATTGCATCAAAGAAAACAATACTTTATAGTGATTCTCTATTGAGGGCTCTTTACTGTGATGTGTGTTGTAGGTGCTGGTGTGATACTGATGATGATGGTGTGATATACATGCCAGCTTGAAAGAGGTCCCTTGAGGGCCATATAAGCTTATCTCAAGCTACCATTTATGCTGTGACAAACCCAGACCCTCAACAAAATGATTGCTTACTCACATGAATGCTGGCTCTCCTACTCTTCAATGTTGGAACAAAATGGAGTTGTGTTCCTTGAATTCCTCAAGTATAATAAAGCTTCTGCACAAAGTGTTCATGAATGTGGTGGATTTTCTGAAATGGATTGAGGTGGTCGGTGTAGCACAGTGGCATGATAGTTCCAAACTGAATGTCTTAATGTAATTGTGGGATTCGGCTGTTTGTTTCATTGCATGTAAACCTCACTATCAAGTCATCTGCTCTTTTTCCTGGCTCCCTTTATTTCTCTTTGCTCCCCTCTCTCTGTATTCTCCCCCTTGAGAACCCTTGGTTCCAGCGCGGCATATTGCCATCACTTTTGTCCGAGTGTGTCTCTGGCTCATCCCTCCCTTTGTTCTACCTTCTGTCCTAAGCAGATTATCAAAATGTTCTTTTCAAACAATACTATTTTTTTTCTTCTAAGAAGAATTCTGATACACAGTAATAGTTGTAATAACTTAAATAAATTATTAAATTATTACTACTATTATCATTACATGTAAAATTCAGTGTAGGGAAACTTCCAAATGGAAAAATAAAAATAACTAGAAAAGACTTTTCAAGCAGGTCTAATGACTTTTAGCTACTGTGAGAGCTAGTTTTAGTTGTCAGTTCTACAGAGACTCACCTAGCAAGGGGATGTGAATGAGGGATTGTGTGGACTAGTTGGACTCTGGGCGTGTCTGGTGTGATTATCTTGATGATCGAGACAGGAAATCTGCCCACTGTGGGAAGCATCACTCCCTGCTCAGGGGATTTTAGGCTAAGAGTGGGGAAACAGAGCTGAGAGTGAGCATGCACACATCCATTGAACAGAACACAGGATCTGTTCAATTGCTTGACGTGACGTTGTGGAATCTTTAGGAGATGAGGCCTCACTAGAGGAAACAGGTCACTTGAGGACAAGTCTTAAAGTTTCAAGGATGGCTCAATCTGGTCTGTTATTTCCTTCCTGTGCCACTAAGATGTGAGGTTGGGAGCCCCGGAAGCACACTGCTGTAACCGTGGAGCCACCCGCTGCTGTGTCTTCCCCTGCTGCTGTGACGTCAACTCTATGATGGGCTGTATGGAAAGCATGAGCCAAGTAAGCCCTTTGTCCGAGAGTTTCTTTTGCCTCGGTATTTTATTACAGCAACAGAAAGGAAGCTAATGCAGCTTTGTCTGCAATACAGCAACTGGCTAGCTTAAAGCCTGTATGGGAGGATCTGAGCTTGGTCTTGATGGATCAGGAAATGTAAAATGCAGTGTTAAAGCAAAAATCCCAGAGGAGGCAACACAGTGATGAACTGAAGAATAAAGTTCGAGGACCGGTGTTGCCTGACCTTCAGGCTGACTATAGGTGACAGTGATCAAGAGAGTGGATCACTGGAAAAAAAAGAACAGAAAGACGTCAGCAGAACAGCACACAGAGCCACATAAATTTCCCACACAAATATAGTCAACTTCAACAAAAGAACAATAAAGGTAACTCTATGGAAAAGGGCTTTTCGGCAAAGGAGGCTGAAACAATGAGAGTGGAGACTTTAAACATAGACATAGATATTCTACTTTTCACAAAATTTAACTCAAAATAGATCATAGACCTGAATATAAAATGCAAAACTATGAAACTTCTGGAAGAAAATATAAGAGGAAAATCTATACTGCCTTTGGTTTTTTTGCTTTTAGATACAATATCAAAATAGTGACCCAAGAAGGGAAAAAATGGGTGCTGCAATACACTAGAATTAAAATTGTATACTCTGTGAAAGACACTGCTAACAAATACAAAGGAAAGCTACAGACTGAGAGAAAATATACTAATCATGTATATGATAGGATTTGGGTGCAAAATAAAGAGAATTCTCAGAATTTAATGAGGAGATAAATAATCCATTTACAAATGAGGGGAAAACACACTTGAATAGGCACCTCACAAAAGAGATACAGATGGCAAATAAGCACATTTTTTTTTAAAAAAGCACTAAATAGGACTTGCTAGTAGAGAACTGCCAAGAAAAACAATAGTGAAATATTTCTATGTGCCTACTAGAACTACTCAAATCTAAAAAGATGACAATATCAAATACTGATGAGCAGTTGAAGGAATAGAAACTTTGTTCATCGTGTTTGGGAGTGCAAATGGCATTATCCTAGGAGACGGTTGCACATTTTCATACAAAGCTACACCACATGTCCCAGCCATTAGACTCCCAGGTATTTACCCAACTGAAAACTCATGTCCGTGCCAAAACATGCACATGAATGTTTCTCGAGTCTTCATTCTTAATCTCCAAAGAGCAGAAGCAGCCACGGTGCTTCACCATGTGTCTGTGGTGCATCCGTCTGGTGCAACACAGTATTAGACAGCTATGAAATGCACATAATTGTACATTGCTTCTACACATAAATGCACACCACTAAGTAAAAGGCAGAACGAGAAGGCTGTGTGAGTCCCATCACATTGGGAAAGGTGGGCAAACAGTCAGACTGTGCCAGTGATTTGGAGGATGGAAGTCAGAAAGGATGAGTGAGTGGACCTTAGGGGATTTTTTAAGGCAGTGAAATTTCTGTGATACTATGATAGTGAACGTGTGGCAATGGTACATGTGTCAAACACTTAAGGCTTTACAGCAGAAGATTGATGACTAATACATGTATGTGTACATTGTATGTTTTACTGCACATGGTGGCAAGGACGTGGAGAAAGAGGAACACTCCTCCATTTCTAGTAGGCATGCAAACTTGTACAACCACTTTGGAAATCAATCTGGAGATATCTTAGAAAATTGGGAATAGTTCTACCTCAAGACCCAGCCATACCACTCCTGGGCATATATCCAAAAGATTCTTCAGTAAACCGCAAGGACATTGGATCAACAATGTTCACAGCAGCATTATTTGTAATACCCAGAAACTGGAAACAACCCAGATGTCCTTCAACTGAAGAATGGATAAAAACAAAAACTGTGGTACATCTACACAATGGAATACTAACAGCTATCAGAAATAAGGAAATCATGCAATTTGCAGCCAAATGGATGGATCTAGAAAAACTCATCCTAAGTGAGCTGACTCGGTCCCAGAAAGATAAACATGGTATGTATTCTCTGATAAGTGGATATTAACCATATATCACAGGACAACCCTCCTACAACCCACACACCCAAACAGATAGGAACCTAGCATAACTATCCTAGGAAAAATTTCACCCAGCAGTGAGTCATGGGACCTGTTACAGGCTAGGGGAACACTTAACCTAGTTGGTGGCCTTATCAAGCCCCAGTACAAGAGGAAGCTCTTGGCTCTCACATAACTGACAAATTGAGGGAGTATGATCTATGAGGGCCCACCTCATCTGAGAAGAAGGAGAATACCAAGATGAGGAATAATGAGGGTGGGAGGGAAGGAGAGATGGGCCAGGAGGGGAGGAGGGAGGAAACTGTTCTAGAGGTAACTTGAAAAAAACAAATTATTTTTTTTTAAAAAGGAGGGGAGGTAACTAAACTTAAAAAAAATAAAAATAAAATATAAAATTTTCACATGATAATTTACCAAAGGCGTACTAGCATGAAAGGAAAAATGGTCTTAATTTCAGGTTAGAATGTTAGACTGCAGATTGCCACATAGCTCACACACACTCCTGGATATCAGCTTATAAGCTTTTTTTTCCTATATATAAAGGATATTTTCATTGTTTGGCATTAAAAAGGCAATCAAGAGGTTTAAAATGTTGTAAGTAAATTAAGGGTTACTACAGTTCAACCTGATTTGCTAAACCTCTAAGAGCTGAAGTAATTTGGAGCTAAGGAAAAATATTTGAGAAGGGTGGTGTTAGCCCATGCCTTTAACTCCAGCAGAGACAGGAGGATCACTATAGAGTTAGTTGTCTTTTAAATTCTAGAGTTACAATGAACAGGGTAATGTTGGTGCACACCTTTAATCCCATCACTTGAGAGGCATACACTCTTAATCCCAACACACTGGAGACAGAAACATGCAGATATCTTGAGTTCAAGGTCAGCCTGACACAGAGAAAGCTCCAAATAGAGAAAAACATAGATCCAGGGTGGTGGCGCACAGCTTTAATCCCAACAATTGGGAGGCACATGCCTCTGATCTCAATACTTGGAAGGCAGAGGCAGGCACATAATAAATCATTTGCAATGATTTAAGCTTAAAAGCTACTCACAAAAGGCATGCCAAAATTCAAAGTGAATTGTCCTTTGTGATCTCAAATATATACACCTAAAGGCATGTTTAGTTCCAAAATATAAAAAGAATTTTTTAATCTCAATTGAAAGAAAAATATAATTTCCTCTATGAAAGATATTACCTGCCAAAAAAAAAAAAAGTACCACCCCAGAGTTAGGATTAGGGAAGAGTTCTGTTCTTATCTTTCCAGGAAATTAAAAGCATCCATCTAAGGAGTCCAGGGACAACGGGACAACTGAAACCTCTGAAGAAAAGGGACCAGACACCAAAGTAGACAAGCAGCCCAGATGATCCAGCCAGCCTCGCAGACTTTCTCAATAGCTGTTTCCTCAAAAATCTACAAGCACAACAACTCAAAATGGCTGACTAAGATGGCTCAACCCCACAGACTGTTCAAGCCAGGACTTCAGTAAAACCCTGAAGTTCAGCCTCTGACTACAAACTTCTTAGGACATTTAAATAGCTGAGCACAAAAGGACTGAACATAAAATATTACTAATAACTTGCTTAACCATTTTTCCATTCTTATTTGGGCACTAAACAGGTTTCCTGTGTCCCAAATCAGCAGGAAGTAATTTTGAAAGAGAGACGTTCCACTTCCAGAAGGTGGGGTGGATGATTTTCCCCCCTTTGGTCATTTGATGGGTTATAGATGTTTGTTGTTATTTAGGAGGTTTGGTTACGAGTTGTTAAATGGTCTTGTTGAATAGATTTTGGAGGTTAGACCCAGGGGTTTCTTTCTTTTTCTCTTTTCTATCCTTTCTCTCCTATGTGGGGGGGGGAAAGACTTGAAAAGGAAGAAACAGGATATAGACATGATATAGGAATGATAAAGAAAAAGATTATTGAATGTGTTCTTATATCTTTGTATACTGATACAAAATTAAGATTATATTTGGCTATATTGGTATTGATCTTTGTATATTGATACAAAATTAAGGTTAACACTTTTTAAGGTACTGTACCCAGGTAATGCTTAAAAATGCAATGTGGCTGCCCCTAGAGGTACTGCAGATGTGGCTGCTATGTCACATGTGCATCAGTAGGTGACAGAGAGAAGAGAAGCTATATCTACATTCAGTGTTATGACCTATGAACATCTGAATGAATAGTAGCCTAACATTCCTGGGAAAAAAGCAACCTGGATACCAACACAACGTTGGCACCATGGGGTAGCCCATGATGACAACAATACCAGGCAAGTACCAGATGGGCTCCCAGGATGGGAAACAAGCCAGAAACTAGAAGAACTCTGCCTGGCCCTGGATGTGGGGGTTGTGGAGACCCAGCCCTGGGGTGAGATCTGGCCCAGATAGAGTCACAAGAGAAGAGGTGTCCCTGCCCCTCATATGCTGCAGCATTCAGGAGAACAAGCCCTGCACCTTGCCTGGGTAGCACACTACAACTGGTCCTGGATATGGGGGATGTGGGTGAGCCAGCCTTGAGGGAGTGAGTGTGGGAGAGCCAGCCCTGACTTCTGTCTGCTATGAGATGGTGTTGCTAGGGAGAGATCCCCTCCCTTCCCTTTTGCCCTCACCACCATTGGACAACAGGAGATCTGGCTCAGATGGAGTCACAAGAGCAGGAGAGCTGTCCCTGCTCCTCAGTTGCTGCAGCACTCCAGAGAGCAGGCCTTGCACCTTTCCATAGTAGAACTGGCCATGCGAGTGGGGGTTACAGGTCCAGAACCAGGGCTTTGAGTTGGCCCACCCCAACATCTATCCCATGGATGAACTGTTGGAGTGCAAGAAGAGCCCAGTTCCACATCCTAAAACTACAGGATCTCCATGACACAGGACAGTTACAGCATATCTGAGAAGTGTTCCAGTGAGGTTCCAGTATTGACAAAGTAGCAGAAACCAGAGGCCTCGTACCAGACCAAGGAGTCATTTTAATGAACATTTGCAAGCAAAATATGTGGACAAAAGGGAATTTGTGGGACACACTGAGACACACTGCAGCTTACACAATGAGATTTTATTTTTTATGCTCAGATAGATTCCAAGGGTGGAGGGTGGGTCTGAGGGGAGGTGGGAGATGAGAGGGAACAGGGTGCTTGATGTGAAATTCACATAATAAAAAATTTTCAATAAAAACAGAAAACCAACCCTATGAAGTTGTCCTCTGACCTCCACACGTATGCTCTACACATAAAGATAAAATTAACAAATAATAAACTGTAATAAAAATGTAAAAATTTTTAAAAATGCAATGTGAAATTTTGGCCTTTTGATAGCAACTGTCACAAACTATTTAGGATAATTAAGAAATGCAAACTAAGTCATTCAAACACGGCATTTTGTTAGATACAAGTATAGTTTATCACACAAATGTTTTCTAAGTTAATCAGAAATCAAGTTGCTAAGAGACAAGCAACATTTGCTTATCCAAATATACAGAGATAGATAGGTTGTCTTCAAAAACCTCAAGAGATCTGTAGAATATGGCATTCAAAGATGTTTTCTTAACTTAAGATTTTTTTTTCATATTGAGACATGTCAGTTCCTGACATGTCAGCACCCCCTATTCTACTCCACTCTAAGAAGATGTGTTTAAGTTAATAATGCAAGTTAGGATGGAAACTGAGTTAGGTATAGAACCTTAAACTCATTGAGATAGATAGATAATAGAATATTAATATCAGTTGTCAAATATGTGTGGACTGGACATCGGAATGTATGTTATACCTTATAATTTTAATAATTGTGGCCTAATTATTAAAAAAATAAAACATAAAATAAAGAATCCAGGCATGGTAGCACACCTGCAAGAGTGGTGCTGGGGAGGAAGTGTCAGGCAGAGCTTGGGACTCATTGGCCAGCCAGCATAGTATAGTTGGTAAGGCCTGGTCTCCAAAATTCAAGATAGGTAGCAACTGAGGAACGAGACCTAAGGTTGTCTTCTGGCCTCCACATGCATGTGTACACACATGTATACACTCATGTGTTTTCACAAAACACATGAACAATGTGTGGTGGGGGGGGGATAGATACATATAGAGAGACAGAGGTTGGCAGAATAGAGTTAAGGAGAAAACATGATCCAACAGTATGTTGTTTATAAGGTTCTTTAGAGAACCAAATGCAGTAATAGGTTGAAAGTGAAAGAAGGGAACAAGAAGGGCCTTGAAAACAATAACCAATAGAAAATAGAAATGGCTCTACCAATATCAAAAATAGACTTTACATCAAAAGAACAAGAGACAAGGAATACTATGTATTCCTAAAGAGTCTGATATGACAAGAAGATATAACCATTGTAAACATTTATACACCTAAGGAGAGAACATAAAAAATATACTAGCAAAAACTGATGAAAGGGAAAAACAGATACTTCTATAGTAATAAAGAGTTCAATATCTAATGTTCTATAATAGACAGACAAACAGACATAAGGATGTAAAGAAATAGAGGATTTTTGTCAAGTTCAAGGCCAGCCTGGTTTATATAGTGAGTCCCATGCCTGTGAGGACTACATAGTGAGACCTTATCTCCACAAAGTAGGGAGGATTTGGGGGAGGGAGAGAGGGGGAAGACAGAGGCAGGTGGGGAGGGTTTGGGGGAGGGATGGAGGGGAAGACAGAGACAGAGAGGAAGAGAGAGAGAGAGACAAACAGGTCACTTGAATAGCATAACAAATCAGCTAGGTCTAACAAATATAAACAGAACACACATCATTCGGAGCATGTGGACATTTCCCAGCATGCACCATATGTTAGGCTACATATGAAATCTCAATAAAGTTTAAATGATAGATATTACACAAGTACAATAGTATGTGGTTAGAGACATTTTGGAGCATCAGTCCTTATGGCCCTAAACAGATATATTCATAATAGGCTGGATAACCTATTTATTGCTCAATCCAAAAGTTACTCTGGAAATGGAAATGGTAGCTAATCTCCAGTGCCAGAGGTCAGTTCCTTTCATGTGTTCTTAATCATCTAATCAGGGGACTAACAGCTTTCATTTAGTCAGGTGAAGGAGCCACCATTAGGGTCAAGGACACCTTTAGAAAATGCAGGACCCTCACATTTATTTACAGGTTGAGTGCCTGGAACCTGCATGGTTGGAGGTCTCCTGTCACCTAGCTGGCCATGGCAGAGTTGAGTGGGAGCTGGGCTTCAGACACAGGGGAGTTTCCTGCCCTACATTGAAGCTAACCATATAGTATTGTCATTCCATAGCAAAACAAATCTGAGCATGACTCTGGGCAATTTATTACTGAAAAGCTGTTTTCTATTTTTCTTCACAAACTTTGAAAAAGCTAGGTTAACCAGATGTCAGAATTTGTCAAATGTTCCTCTTCACCAAGAGTCCACATCAACAAGAATAAAAGGGGGGCCATCTCCCAGACTCTAAAGGAGCACCAGGACTCCAGAATTCTCCTTAAATAAAAGAATAAAAGAGAAGTAAGTTTTTAAGTTTGAGTTGGAAATGTAGTTCAGATGTTCTAGATGTCAGTGGTCACATAGAAGATCCTGGCTCTACAATAAAGCTGGATCCAGTTAAAGGTGGAGGAGCCCTGTGACCAGAAGCATGGGAATATAAAAGACTTCAGAGGAATGAGGTTCGATGACCTCAACTAACACAAGGCACCTTCTATGTCTAAGCATCATATGTAGCACTATATATGAATTTCATGATGTAATCCTCCCATCAACTGCATCAGGAATATAAGAACTCTAGTACTCATGATTGTTCTTGTTAATATTGAATCACTGAGTCTTAGAGAATATCAGTAATCTTCCAAAGGTCTTGCAGACCAGTAAACGATGAAGCCAGGATTAGTCCCCAATCTCTCTCTCTCTCTCTCTCTCTCTCTCTCTCTCTCTCTCTCTCTCTCCCTCCCTCCCTCCCTCTCTCTCTCTCTCTAGACCCACCCTCTTCAACATGACATGTTCCTATTGGGCAGAAGAGCTGGTGGACTCAGGGGACTTAGGACTACTGGGGACACCAAGGGGGATTATCAGCCCAATGTTCTTAGCTATACACCTCAGTGAGACAAAGCCAAGACACAGTGGAAGGATTATCTGGGAAGATGTCTTCCAATACCCGCCAGCACCTCCCTCCTAGCACAGCACCAGCAAAACTTTTGCTAATGACACATGCCCAGGCTAGAAGGTTGAACCTGTTCTATCAAGGCCACCTTTACCTCCTCTGTATATCCTCTCTCTGAGCCTCTTCCTGGGTGGACTGGTTCACTTATTCACCCAGTGTGATGCATTCTTAAACCAGTTACCTTCCTTCTCAACGGGCTATATGCTTTTTTTTCAGTCTCCCAGATGTTTTTTCAAGCCTTGTGATTCTCTTTGAAACCTCACTCTTCTGTGGATAAATTCTGGCAGTGGAGCCTGACCTGGAGTCCACCACAATGCAATTAAGGCCCCACCTCCCAGAGTCAAGAGGTAAAAAAACAAAACAAAAAACAAAAAAAAAAAAACCTTGCTTTTCTTCACATTCCCACTCTCCTTGTTTTGGATCTAGTTTTCTTGAGAACAATAGGTTTCAGAATCTTGGAGCCCACTTCTTCCTTTTTTATTCTTCCTACAAAACTATCCAGCCAATAATAAGGAATACTCTTATCCAATAAAATGGCTTGAAATACTTAAATATCAAATTCAAATATGAAACTGAAACCTTTCTCCTTGAGAGAGTACTCTCTTTGGCTCCCAATTTTTTGGAGTCTCTTCAGCACAGGAAAGTAAGAAGGAAATGATAAAAAAGCTTGGAGTAAATAAAGACCAGTACCCATTGATGTAGTACTTACTTATGTAGAGAACCGTACTGTGCAGATGAACCAATAGAAATATTTAGAATTTTACAGTGTTGTTGAAGAGTTACCGCGTTAATGCCCAAAAACCAATTACAGACTTCAGAGATGGATCAGGGCATAAGAGCACTTGCTGCATAAGCATGAGGACCTGAGTTCAGATCCCCAGCACCCACATAAAAGCTAGATGTGGCTGGGCATGGCAGCACACGCTTTTAATCCCAACACTGGAAGGCAGAGGCAAGAAGATCTCTGTGAGTTTGAGGTTGGTCTGGTCTACATAGCACACCTGTAACTCCAGAACTGTGGAAAACGGAGACCAGTTCAGTGAGATAATCTGTCTCACTAGAATAAGGCAGAGAATGATAGAACAGGACACCTGACATTCTTCTCTGGCCTCCATGCACCCTCCTTCACACACACACATGCACACATACCACATGTACACACCAAAAGAAAATCAATAGCATGATCCTCACAAAACTCCAGACATGATGTTTATAGCAGCTCTAGTTATAATTAGCTTTATATTATATTTTTTATTAATTTATATTTATATATTTAATTTATTACTTTATAATATTATATTATAATTTTCTTATAAAAGCTAAAAAACCAAAGTGTTCTTCAGTAGCTAATGGAATTATTTGTGGTCTCCTTGGGCTAATGTCAAGCTTTCAAGGATGATTCTTCCGGAGGCAAGAGGAAAGAGTCTAAAGCCTCCTTCCTTGGCTCCTGTTCTATGAAGACAATGGTTCTATCTTGAATTATATACACAAAGTCCCCTTGTCATATAAGTGATATAAATATGTCACTGATTGTAAACATTAGGCTATAGGCATCTTTATCAGGGGCTCAATTTAGGAGAGCATTATTTAATCTATCACAAGTGGCATAATTGTGTTTTTTAAGGGGTCTTTTCAAAAGTAGAAATAAAGAGAACAATTAGGAAGTCATTGCACACATCCACTTGAGAACTGATGGTGGCTCACACCAGGCTAGAAGCAACAAGGGTAGGAAGGTGAAAAAAAAAATGTGTCTCTATCTGGTAGCAATGTCACCTCTTAATGTCTAGGATGTGAGATGTGATAGAAAAACATTGAGGATACATCTGAGGTTTTCACTTGAACCACCAGAAGCTCAAATTCTCATTGGTTTAGAGAGGGAAGATCATGGACTGAGCAAATGATAAAGAAGAAGATTAGAGGTCAGGTTTTCACATTGAGTGGGAAGGAAAATTCAAAGTGGTCAAACCTTTTCTCAGGCCTACACCTGCACTTCTTTGCAATGCAATTTAATCTTCATGAAGTTGAAGGATGTTTCTCCATCTCTGAAACCTGGAAGATCCTGTGACTTACTTTGATGAATAGAAGGTGGCAGAGGTGACACTATGTGGCCTTCAAGCCTAACCCTCCAGTGACCCTACAATATCTACTCCCACTCCCTTGGAAAGGGAAAAGACTACCTCATGAGGATGCTGCTGGCCTAAGAGACTCAGTGGGGCAGAGACAATCATCTCACCATGACCTTCCAGGTCAAACAGACAGCAGCCACCAATCACCACCAGGCATATGTGTCCTGGTTCATCTGGCCCAGTTCAGTTCTACTGGGACCAATCTACTCATCTCCTTTTGCAACCCCTGTTCCTCACCCACATTATCTTTAAATGTGTCTGAGACTATAGAACTCAAGTAAGGACTTGACTTCTAGTCCTAGCATTCATGTAAAACAAAAAACAAACAAAACCCCATGTACTTCAGACACAAGACCCAGAGTCACCTGAGGACTGTGCCATGCAAGCTTCAGCAATGATGCCTGTGAACCACAACAATGACCAATATGGCACAATCACACTAAGGATGCAGTAATGGCATGCATACCTTGGTGGTAACCAACAACTCTCTAATTGGACTTAAAACCCACCCAACAAGAGGGTGTGGTAACCTAATCAAATAACTAGAGTTAGTGAAGTCCTGGATCTTGGAGGAGAACCTACCATTACCTCTTTACTAAACCAGCATAACAGCATAATCCCTAACTACATTCTCAACATTCATCCTTATACTCACAAATAAGGGTAGTTCTCCTCTGTTATCGAGGACACTTCTCTTTGCAACAGATAGAAACCATTACAGGAAACCACAACCAATAAAAATGAAGAGCCCAGTCCCAATGGATATACATCTACAAAACAACACGTTGCACCTAATGCTCAGGGAATACTGTGGGGGGCGGGGTGGGCAGAAAGATTGTAAGAGCCACGGGAGATTATAAGAGCTGTGAGACTGTGCCTCCTAGGAATGTCAGAAGCCACACCCATAATGTGTCACCATCATGAGAGCCTAAACGTGAGCTGAACAAGGACAATAATAATAGACATGGGAAAGTGGACAGAGGAAAGCCTGCAAGGCCTCCACCTTACTACAAGCAACTAAGGAATGCTGAGAGTGAGAGAGATAGTCTTCCCAAGGGAAGGACACACCAATGGGTATACATTACCAACTGGTAACTCCTGAAATATGCATATAAATAACATTAAATAGACTGAACAGGTCATATTTAAGAGAGAGAGTGTGTGTGTATTAACAACTATTAATGAAAAACAAGGCTGTGAATTTGAAAGAGAGCAAGGAGTAGTATATAGGAGGATTTGGAGGGAGGAAATGGAAGGGAGAAATGATGTAATTATAATCTAATTTTTAAAAGCCAGGCACAGTGGCACATGTCTGTAATCCCCATGCTAAAGATATAGAGAAAGGAGATTCCCAGGGTCTCCCTGGTCAGCCAGTCCCAGGTTTAGTGAAAGACTGATTCAGAAGGTAAGGTAGAGTATAATTAAGGAAGACTATTCCTGTTTATGATTATGTGATTTTCTTAGGATGGGCACAAAGAATCTTAATTGCTGAGTCAGGAGCACTTTAGTGACCTGGTGCCAATTGGCAGATTGTTTTCTGAAGTGGCAAAGGGGGGGGGGGTGTCCCTTTTACATTTGGTTCGACATAAAGGGAAAATACATTGTTATTTCAGAGTCTTAGGCCTTTAAAACTGCAAGGATCTTCAAAACGATGAATTTCACTGCTTTGTTGTGACAGCTATCCATCCACATCACTATTCCAGTCATCCCTAAAGGCTACTTTGTTGCTTCTCTTCATCTGCTCTTTGGAGAAGACAGAATTGCGTGTCCTTGATGGAAGCCCTCTTCCCAGGAGATAATGAACAGCTAACATGGAGCCCATCAACAGAAGCCCAGGACAGCTGACCTCCAAACTTTGTCTATGGAGCTTCTTCTAACTGGGGCCATTGTTCTTCTGGCCTTGACCTTACACAGCTATACAGAGAATAATTCAGGAATGCTGGGGAAGACAAACATTTTTTTATGTCTCCCCAATGACAGACAAGAAATGAAGAGGCAGCCTTGGCAGGGGCAATCTGGGACAGCCTTCCAGGCCTGGGCTGAGACTCCAGCAGAAGTACTGGAGGGAACAGATCTCTAAGCTTCTTAAGAGCGTTCTGGAAACCAAGGAACCAGGAGATGGAATCACTTCATTCCTACACATCATTCTGGCAGGGTCAGAAAACAGATATTCCTACTTTAAAAAAAAAGGAGAAAGAGTAGCCGGATAGGCTTGTCTGAGTGTGCTTTGAAGGAAACAGTGGAAGGTAGAATGAGACTGTCTTCACAGTAGTCAGGAGACCTCTGCCCAAGGTCAAGACCAAGCTGTACCCTAGGATAGATAGCCCATGTGCTTGCCAAAGACACTGAAGGATAGCAAGTCCTGAGAGCCCTCATAGGCTAAACTGTGTAGCAAAAGAGAGTTCTTTTGACAAAAACTGCTGCAGCTGCATTTCCCTAAAGAGAAATCCCTTTAATTAAATTTCTAATGCAGGCAAAGGTGGCACGGAGACTGCTAGTAGCTGGGATCTTATTGTAAATGGAGACTCTCCAAACCTGCTCCCCTCATCACTCTGAGGGATTAAATGGGCAGCTCAAAAGCCTATTCAGTCTCAAAAAGGTGCCTCCAAATTTTCCTTGCATTGCTCATTTTCACAAACAGATTACACCTCTAAGCCCGGTGTGGTGGTTCACATTTGGGTTTTTAGTTAACTTTTTCATATAATATATTTTGACCCTGTTTTTCCCCTCTCCCAACTTCTCCCAGGTCCCCTCCATCTCTCTACCCACCCAACTTTATATTCTTTCTCTCTTTCAAAAAAAAAAAAACACACAAAAATGAAAGTCAAAACAAGCAAACAAAAACAGTAATACAAAAATGACAAAATGAAATAAGAAGTTCACAAAACAACAACATACACAACATCCCCCCAAACAAACATAGAGTTCATTTTGTGTTGGCCAACTACTCTTGGGCATGGGGCCTGCCCTGGAATGTGGCTTATATACCCAGTGGCACTCCACTGTAGAAAACTCATTTTTACTTTTGCTAGCAGGTATCAATTGCCAAAAGTTCTTTGGTTAGGAATGGAACCCTGTGCCCTCTCCCCCCTCTCAGTGCTGGGGCCCCATTTGTCTTGAACCTATCTATGCAGGTCTTGTGAGTCTTACCACAGAACACATTCTGTGAGTTCATATCTGTATCAGTCCTGTCTGGTTCTTGCAATCCTTCCACCTTCTTTTCCACTTAGATTCCTGAGCCTTGAGGGGAGGGGTTAAGGGAAGACAGTCCGTGTAGGACTGAGTGCTCCAAAGTCTCTCACTCTCTGCACATTGTCCAAGTGTCAGTCTCTGTGTTAGCTACCATCTACTGCAAGAAGGAACTTCTCTGATGAGAGCTAATGAGGCACTGATCTCTGAATATAGTAATGTGTCATTAGGAGTCATTTTATTGCTATGCTCCTTTAGCAGAATAAGGATGTTAAGTTTTTCCCTAGGCCCATGATCTGTCTATCTTTAGGTTCTTGACTGTAGCAATGCCAGAATGGTGTGGTGACACAGATCTGTAATCCCAGCACTCAGGAGTGGAGGATGGGGGATCAGGAGTCCACTTCCTTCTCCGGCTGCATAGAGAACATTACCTGGCCTACCTGTGATCCAGTCTCAAAGACAGAAACAACTGAAAGAGACCGAGAGCCGACGAAAGGCAAAGAGGGCCCTGAGTGGTTCTGTGACCAGCCTGCTTGTGCTGATGGAGATGGACTTTGGATCCCTGTATGTTTCCTCCTTTCCTTTCCTTCTCCCTACCTTGACAAGAAGGGGGAGTTTGTTTTGTTTTCCCAGAGGATTCTTGGCTCATTAATAATCTAGTCATTAGGAATGAAGGGAACAAGGAGAAGTTTTTCAATAAAAGGAGACTGGCATGCATCCCAGGTACCTATCTCAGCACCTGGTCATATCACTTCATTCTCTTTGATGTGGAAGTAGGGTATGTCAGCAATCCACATGACCACCCAAGGCAATGGAAAGAACAAGGGTGAGCAATATATGTGGAGCTTGTAAAGTATCAAAGCAGCTGCCTGGATATAGATGCTCCTGTCAATATGAAGTTTCTGTTTCATGAGCTTCAGGAGAAATAAGTTCCAGTAAGAATCCTTTACCTACCAAAGTGTTTACAATCAAATCAGGAGGAGCGGGCAACACTTGCAAAGTATGCTAAAGGCTCAGGCTTCATTCTCCAACCCCAGAAACAAAACTAAACAACAGAAAGGGAACACTTCAGTTGGGAGTATAGTTCAGGGCCTGGGTATTTGCCTATGAAGCCCAAGGGCCTGGGTTCAAGACCCCAGCACTGAAAAAAATAGAGACAAGACATACAATACATAATAACATGTAATAAGTTGTCTAGACAGCATATAGGATAGGGGAGGAACAAACACTGTTTAGTGGGTGGAGAACTAGGAGCTGTGCAAATACAGAGCAGTGATGGATAGAAAGGCCATTTGCTGTTTACGATTATGTATTTGTTTTTGTTATTTGAGATAAGGTGTCACAATGCAGCTCAGACTAGTCTTCAATTCATGATCCTCCTGCCTCAGCCTTCTTACTATTGGGATTACAGATGTCTACCACTACACCTAAAGATAAGGACCTATTAAAGAGGCAAGACCTATGATGGGTTGGATTGTGTCTCAAGAGATTTGTTGAAGACTTTCTCTCTGCTCCTCCAGTACCTCAGACTGTGACCTTCTGGGATACAGGATCATTGTACATGTAATTAGGTAGGGCAACACTACACCTGATCAGGGTAGGTAGTTAATCCAGTATGATTGGCATCCTTTTTAAGGAGGATTGAAAGAGACATAATAAGATAATGCCACAGGAAGACAGATTCACACACATGGAAGGACATACAGATGTCATGGGACAACATGGGCAGAGATTTCAAGATATCCAAGCACCTCCAGCAAACAACAGAAACTAGCAAGAAGCCAGGTAAGTTCTTGATGGGAAGCTGGCATTGAATACACCCTAAATTCAGACTGATGGCTTCTAGAGAGGGAGAGGGGCAAGTGAGTGGGAGAATGTGTCCCTGCATTTTAAGTTATGCTGTGTGTGATTCTCCGTAATAACAGCTGCAGGAGAGAGCTCCATGTGCTGCGGTGGGCCTTCCTGGAAAGGTGTCTTGTATCCACAATGCAATTGGAAAGGAGGTGACCCTGTAAAACATTACAAAACAACGCAAAGTGAGCTGCCCTGGGCCAGTTCATCCTCTCCTAGGACACTGTCATACTTTCATTGAGATTTGGCTCTACACATGATCGGAAGCTCATGCTTCACTTGATTATCATCTGTATTGTCATGACTCTGCCTCCTCGGGTATTTAGTTTGGCTGCACACATTCCTTTAAACTGACTTCTCCTTTCCCGTTATCTATTTACCGTCCATGAAGAATCATGCTGATCCTGTTCTCATTTGTTTTAAGGGGTGCTTTGCTTTCATGTTTATGGATATTCAGATCTGAATAGTACCTAGATTTCTTGACTGGGAACTCTGACAAAAGCCGTTTGAAATGGCTTCGAGAACAGCTCCCTAAACACTGTGTGCCCTGCCTGGCGCTCAGCACACTTTACTTCAAGGAAGTCCTGTCCTTTGAAACAGTGGCTATGCTCCACTGGGCCAGAAACCCATCCTGAGAAAGCTAGAAGAGCCGGGTTTACATGTCCCACTGTCTTAGGTTCAAGGTTGCCATTAGAGATAGTTAGGTAAACAAAATCACCACAGATGTCCTGAATACATATTTGCAGGATCATAGGCTAGGGCAGGAATGTTTCCCTTCTATATGGCTCTCTCTCTCTCTCTCTCTCTCTCTCTCTCTCTCTCTCTCTCTGTGTGTGTGTGTGTGTGTGTGTGTGTGTGTGTGTATGTGTGTGTGCAAATGCATGTGTATGCACAAGTGTATGGATGTGTGCAAGCACATGTGTGTGTGCTAGTGCATACAAAGGCAGTTGTCACTTCTCAGGTGCTGTCCACCCTTCCTAGCCTGGGACTCACTGAGAAGGAAGTACTGGCCAGCCAGCCCCCTGGGTCTGCCTGTCTCTGCCTCCCCAGGAATTAGATTACAAGCAGGTTTCGGCACATCCAGAATACTTTTGTTGTTTTCTTTCTTTCTTTCTTTCTTTCTTTCTTTCTTTCTTTCTTTCTCTCTCTCTCTCTCTCTCTCTCTCTCTCTCTCTCTCTTTGTTGAAAAGGGTTTCTCTGTGTGACAGCTCTGGGTGTCCTGGGATGTGCTCAGTAGACCAGGCTGCCCTTGAACTCAGAGATCTGCCTGCCTCTGCCTCCGTAGTGCTGGGAATAAAGGTGTGCACCACTACGGCCAGGCAAAAATTTTTTCTATATTTAGATCTGAGAGATTGAACTCAGGTCCTCAAGCTTGCAAGGCCAGCGCCTTACTGACTGGGTTGTCACTCTAGACACAGGCACAGCTTTTCGAAATGAAGTTTTGTTAGGCTGCAAGGGCAGTAGGTAGCATCACTCCCTCTATGTATTGGTCATGAATGTATTGGTCATGAATGTATTGGTCATGAGTGTATTGGTCATGAATGTATTGGTCATGAATGTATTGGTCATGAATGTATTGGTCATGAATGTATTGGTATTGGTCATGAATGTATTGGTCATGAATGTATTGGTCATGAATGTATTGGTCATGAATGTATTGGTCATGAATGTATCATGCTTGTATCTATCTGATCATGTCCCAACATCCTTTGCGGATCCTCCCAGGATGGGATACAGGTAAGGCATTTAAGGTACTGTCTGGCTTATAGTCAGTTCTAACACATGCTGGTTAAGGATTTTTTTTTCTTTTAGGCAAATTGGGTGAATTCCAGTCAGGTATTTTAGGCGAATTAAAAATTCTGATTGCCAATGGCATGCTCAAAATTAATTTTTGTTAATTATTAAAAATTAATGAAGATATCTGTTGAACGGTTGGGCTATGGCAATAACTCAACCAGTAGAGTGCATGTGTCACTCATGAAAGCCTGAGTCTGATCTCCAGCACCACATAAAGTGGACATGGTGGCACATGCTTATAATTCCATCCCCTGGAAGGTGGAAGCAGCAGGGTGAGTCGCTCAAGGTCCTCCTCAGATCCACAGAGATACTGAAGCCAGCTTTCAGTGCGTGAGACACTGTGATGTCTTCAAATCCAGTTTGTGCATGGGAGAAAAAAAAAAAAAACAGAATGAGTCTTTGGTGGTGAAACTATTGGAAATCACTGTTTCGTTTCCTAAGACCAGTGGTTCTCAGTCTTCCTAATGCTATGAGCCTTTAATATTGTTCTTCATGTTGTGGTGACCCCCATCTATAAAATTATTTTCATTGCTACTTCATAACTGTAATTTTGCTTCTCTTATGAATTGTAATGTAAATATATGATATGCAGGATATCTGATATGAAATCTCTGTGAAAGGGCCAGTCATCCCCAAAGGGGTCTCAACCCACAGGTTGAAAATCACGGTTTTAAGACTGTCTGGTTCACACTGGGTTGGCACTGTTTGAAACCATGAAGGCAACATTTAGAGAATCTGAGATGCAAAGCATAGCGATCTCATGGCAATAATCACATGACAATTGGGTACGGTTTCTAGTTCTGGCTCCTTTAATTTCCCATTAGGACATCCAATGGGATGCAGAAAAAAAAACATGGAAGGAAACTGAACGACAATCTCAAGTCACACACCAAAATGTTTGATGACATGGATGGAGTTGAAATGAGGGAAAAACCTCCCCAGGACAATAAGGTGCTTGAAGTGCAAGTGCCCAAGTTCAAGTCACTTGATGTGAGGGCTCCAGCAGCAGAACTGATGCCACAGCCAATGTCATTGTTGCTCAAGATTGGGTTGTGGGGTCATGTTCTCTGGAAAGCTTCCCAAAGATCTTCCCATTGGCCGAGTTCCCAACACAGACCTGCATCCTCACATTATCCCATTGGCCATGAGTTAACATGATCTGTCCACAGAGCTAGGGCTAAATCTAAACTGTAGGGACCATAGCTCACCTTCTTTGTACCCCACAGCCCCACTGCTGGTCTAGAGAAGGCATTTGATGAACACTGTGGGATGGCTATGAGAAGACTTTATCCAGGGTTTTTCTGAAGGTGAGCAACACTCTTTGTTACACTTTCCCTCATTATGCAGTTGGAAGCTTGTTAAAAGAAAGGAATTTTAAAATGTATTTAGTCTGTGTCTCAATCTGTTTCCTGATGCTATAACCAAATACCACAGTCCAGGTCATTTACAAAGAACTGAGGCTTACTTAGCTCACATTTATGAGTCACATTTATTAGTCACATTTATTTGGCAGTCAAAAAAATGGTGAGGGCTTTTTGCTGCAGAGGGCATCACATTATAGCTTGTCCTCTCCTCCTCTTATAAAGCCACTGATGCCACAGTAAAAACCTCATCCTAATGTCCTCATGTGACCCTGATAGCTCCCCAAAGGCCCCATCTTTCAATCATCAGACTATGAGGTTTCTAGCACTCTGGCCTGGAACTCACCAATAGGTGAGGTTGGTTAGACAATGAGCCTCAGAGATTCACCAGCCTCTGTCTCCCAGCCAGTCCTGGGATTGCAAGAGCATGTTGCTACACTAGGCTTTTCCTTATGTGAGTTCCGATGGATAGATCTCATGTCCTCATGCTTGCAAGGTAAATGCTTTACTGACCGAGCCATGCCCCAGCCACTTGACATCTGAATTCTCTGTAACAGAATCATGGATCAGGAAATAAGTTGAGAATAAGGAGAGAGGGAGAGCTATGAACAGTCTGTTTGCCATTCCAAACATTTTTTGAAGGAAAAAAAAAACTCATAGACTTACTGAGGGTTAATTTGTTGGACTGTTGACATGGTAACCTCATAAAAAGGGTTAGTTTGTTCTCAAACCCATTATAGATAATTATCAGCAAATTAAAAGGTACAGTGATAAACCAATTACAAAGGAAGAGGCAGAAGAGCCATAAAATATGGGCACAATAAAGCAATAATGATTGTGATGTCTGAAACAAATTGTCCTCTGCACAAATTTCAGTAGTTCTTTAGGGAGCTACTGTATTGGAACTAACTGCCACTGCAGATTTTCATGGATGATGCTGTGTGTTTAAAGAGACAACCTCTCACACACCCAGGAAGTGCAGCTCTCCTAAATGATTTGATCTTCGACAACTCTAGAAAGCTGATTTTCTTCTAAGTATATTGTATTTAGTGCAGTTTCTTACATACTAATGCTGTGCTCTTGACTATCCTTAAGTTCATGGAGCAGAAGGCTAAGTCATACACTTCTCTGTAAATCCTGTACAACGATCTTCATCCACATGATGAAACCAAGACACATATGAGCAGCTCAGGCAAAGGAAAAAGGCTGGGACACATGCAGGAGCTCCGCTAGCCTCAGTCATGTGAATGGCCATGGACTATGATGGAGTTCAAGATACAGTTGAGTTGTTGCTCAAGATTGGGTTGTGGGGTCATGTTCTCTGGAAAGCTTCCCAAAGACCTTCCCATTGGCTGAGTTCCCAACACAGACCTGCATCCTCACATTATCCCATTGGCCATGAGTTAACATGATCTGTCCACAGAGCTAGGGCTAAATCTAAACTGTAGGGACCATAGCTCACCTTCTTTGAACCCCCATAGTTGAGTTACTATTGAAGCAGGGGCCCCATGTCCTCTTCTGAACTGCAGCAGATATGGGTGCATCATTTTCTCTGACCATTTAGGAATCCTTCCTAGTTTGATCTCTTACTGTGAGAGAACACTCTGACCAAAGGAAAGTTAAGGGAGGGAGGATTTATTTAGTTTACACTTCTGGGTCTCAGTCCATCATGCAGGGAAGTCAGGGCAGGACCTCAAGCAAGATCTTAAGGCAAAAACCATGGAGGAACGCTGGCTAGTTTTCTTAACTAGCCCCAGGCCCCTTCCCACAATGGGCTGGGCCCTCAAAAAAAAACAATAGTCATGAGAGTCCCCACAGACATGCCCACAAGCCAACTTCACTAGACAATTCCTCAATGGAGACCCTTTTTCTTTCTCAGATGACTCTTTCTTTAAAAAAAAATATTTAATTATTCATTCATTCATTTTACATCCCAATCTCAGCCCCCTCTCTCCTCTCCACCTGGTCCCACCCTCTTCCTTTCCCACCTCCTCTTTTCCTCAGAAAAGGGAAGCTCCCCCCATATCAATCCACCTCCACTCTTCAAGTTGTATCAGGACTAAGAGAACCCTCTTCTACTGATGTCAGACGAGGCAGCCAGCTAGGGTAAAGTGATCCACAAACAGCAAGAGAGTCCATGCCAGAGACAGCACCTGCACCACTTGCTAGGGTATCTACATGAAGACCAAGCTGCTGCCTATCAGCTACAAATGTGTAGGGGACCTAGGTCCAGACTACAATGCTTTTTGGTTGGTGCTTCAGTCTCTAGGGGGCTAGGTTAGTTGACTCTGTTCATCTTGTGGAGTTCTTGTCCCTTCAGGATCCCTCTATTCTTCTTCCCACTCTTCTACAAGACTCCCTGAGCTCTATCTAATGTTTGGCTGTAGATCTCAGCATCTGTTTAGATCCACTGCTGGGTGGAGCCTCTCAGAGGATAGTCATGCTAGGTTCCTGACTGCAAGCATAGCAGAGTATCATTAAGGATACTCTGGAGTTGGCTCTCTCCCATGGGGTGGGTCTCAACTTGTGCCAGTCATTGGTTGGCCATTCCCTTTATCACTGCTCCATCTTTATCCCTGTACATCTTGTATGCAGGGTAAATTATGGGTAGAAGGTTTTTTGGATGGGTTGGTGCCCCCTACCCCCATTGAAAATCCTGCCAGCCTAGGAGGGGGCCACTTACGTCTCCATGTCCTCTGCTGCTAGGAGTCTCAGCTCGGGTAACTCCCATATCCTCCCAGGAGCATACCCTTTGGCAGGTCTCCCACTTGTTTCAGAGTTGCCACACCCATCGGTTTCCCTTCTCTCTCCCAGCCCTCTCAACTATCACCCCCACTATCATCACACTTGATCTATGCCATCATTCCCCTACCCACATCCTCTCTCACTCAGTTCCCTCTCTACGTCCACTTCCTATGTCTATTCTACTTCCCTTCTGAGCGAGCATCAAGCACCCTCTCTTGGGCCCTCCTTGTTACTTAGCTTCTTTGGGTCTGTGAACTGTAGGACAGTTATCCTGTACTATATGGCTAATATCCACTATTAAGTAAGTACATACCATGTGTCTCTTTATGGTTCTGGATTATCTCACTCAGGATGATCTTTTCTAGTTCCATCCATTTGCCTGCAAATTGCATGGTTTCCTTTTGTTTAACAGCTGAGTAGTATTCCATTATGTAAATAAACCACAGTTTCTTTTTCCATTCTTCATTTGAAGGACATCTGGGTTGGTTCCAGTTTATGGCTATTATGAATAAAGCTGTGATGATGTTAAGGCAGACAATGATGGGCCTTTCTCTATATATAATTAATCACTAGAACCCCACAAGTTCCCAAAGATTTGTGATTATACTGAAAGGCTCTGATGGCGTCTCCCACGTCCTATGAAGGATAAAGCCCAACTCCCCAAATCACCACTGCATCCCCATCTCCTAATGTCCTTCTCTTTACACAAGCTTGCTCTATCTCTGGCCTGTCTTTAATGTGAAGCATTTACAGACTGGGTTGAACTTTCACACCTCACTGCCCTTTTTCTCCGATGCTCACAACCTCAGGACTGATTCAGATGGTATGTTTCCAGTGTGTTTGTAGGATATTCTTTGTAATTATTGTGAATTTTTCACAATTTCCTATGAACAATTAGAGATTTAAAGATTCAAACACTTCCAGGGCAATGCTTCTTTGGGTGCTTTCTAACAATAAGAACAACATTTTTAAAATGCAAAAAGGAATCATCATTTAATTTAATCACATCCATGAGGTCTCCCTTCTGTTCTTGGCCTCTACCTCTCAGTTGCAAACCATGTATAACCCTTCTCCCAATTCTTACCAGTGTTTAGTGTATCCTTCTAGTATTTCTCTTTTACATGCATTGGCAGTATAGATATATATTCACATCTCCCCCTTAATCAAATAGACTCAATAAATCCAAGAGCTGGTTCTTTGTGAAGATAAACAAGATACACAGACTTTTAGTATCACTAACAAGAAAAAAAGGAAAAGGAAAGAAAAAAAGATCAAAGAAATTCAGAATATTACCAGGGAATAATTTTTAAAAACATACTTCATTAAGTTAGAAAACCTAAAAGATATGGATGAATTTCAAGATTCATCTGAAACACTAAGGTTAAGCTGAGAAGAGATCAACAACACAAACAGATCCATCACAAACAAGGAGAGTGAAACAGCAAGAAAAAGCCTTGCAACTAAAAAATGCTCGGGCCCAGATGGATGTACAACAGAATTCTACAAAAGTATAAGAGAAGAACTACAGCTAACACATTGCATTAATTTTTAACTTTTTTTTATATTTTTATTTAATTTTTATGCATCTGATATCCTTCAGTATAAGAAAATTCCTTACTACTTAACAACCTGAAAACAACATTAAAACACTTTAAAATGTACACATTGGTATGGATTATCTGCAAAGGACTCTAATAGCATAGGAAGGAATCAATAAATGGTATTGTGTGAAATTAAAAGTCTTGTACATGGTAAGGGAGCTAATCACCAAAGTGAAGAGACACCCTACAGATTAGCTAACTGATCTTTGCTAACTATAGATGGAATATAAAGAACTTCAAAAATTAAACAAACACACCAATCAATCAATCAATAAATGGGCTAATGAACTGAATAGAGAATTCTCAAAAGGAGAAAAACAAACTACCAATAAATGTTTGAAAAGATATTCAACATCCTTAAACGTCAGGGGAACATGAGCAGAAACAGTTTTTCATTAGCATATGTTAGTTATACATAATCAATGGTTTCGTTATGACATCTTCATACATGCGTAGCTGCCTCAGAGTTCCTCTTACTGAATCAGAAAGGCTGTCATCAAGAGCAAAGTATAACAAGCACCGTGAGGATGAGTGGAAAGAATAATCCCTCCTGGTGGGAATGCAAAGCTCTTAGAGCCACTATGGAAGTCTGTGTGAGGGTTCCTCACAGCACGAAAAACAGAATTACCATTTGGCTCAGCTACAAGATTTCTGGGTGTATATGCCGAAGGGCTCTAAGTCAACAATGCCACCCATCCAAGCTATTGTCACACTATTCATAGTAACTAAGAACTGGAACCAATTATATCCATTAACAGGTGTGTGGATAAAGAAAACGTGGTATTCACCCATTTTTTTCAGCTATAACAAAAATAAAATTATATTTGTATGAAAATGGATAGAGTTAATGATTATTGTGTTAGACAAAATAAGCCAAAGTCAGGAGGAAAATATACTTTTCTCTTATATGAAAAAAAAAATTAGTTTTATGCCATGAAAGTAGAAAGTGGACCATGAGATGGGGGGGACCTTAAGGGAAAGGGGTTAAAGGTATAGGAATTCATGCGACGTGAAAGCAGAAGGGGAAGATTTGAGGTCGGGAAGGGACCCAAGATAGAAGGTTTGGGGTATAGGAATGGTAGTGAGGGAGGAAGATGAGTAAGAACAAAGGCTGTGATGTGTGTGTGTGTGTGTGTGTGTGTGTGTGTGTGTGTGTGCACGCCATAATGAAACTCATCACTTTGTATACCAACTTGAAAAAATTAATGGAAAGAAAAGAAAGTAGGCCAGGCTTCCCTTCTGATGGTTTATATCTCAGTGGAAGAGAGTGGTATGGAAAAAAGCCACAGATAAATAGTAACCTCTTCTTGAGAGGACGTAGGGGAAATAAATGTCCCTGGGTTAAAAAGTAGGCTTTAGTTAAGTGAAGAAGGTAGATGGTATGCTGTGAGAAACAACTGTAGTTTTTATTTGTTTTGTTTTTAGAGGGTGTGATTTAATGTAGAGTTAAAGGAAGTAGACATATGGTTTTGGAGAGATGAGAGTAGAAAGGACAGAAATCAGAGGTGCTTCCTCCCGGGACCTGTAAGGCATGGGCATGTTGGTTGATGCAAAGTTTCCAGGAAAAGCAATGTCTACATTTCCTGGTGCTCAGACAAGTGTGAAGCTGGAGAGAAGTGACCACAGTGGGACTTTCGTACCTTTCTAGGAAAGTCCAAGCCAGAATTGCAGAGAGACAATGCACCATCCACCAAACATTAGCACTGAAGGGATTCCAGTGCTGGGTAAAGAGCAGATGCACTACATTCCATTTCTTCCCCTGACTACAACAATTCTATGAGATATAAAACAGAATTACCTGAGGGCTCTGAAAAGTCCATAACAGCAGGTATATAAGAAAGACAAATTTAAAGATGGACGAGTGTAGGTTGGGGATTTAACTCAGTGGTAGAGCAATTTCCTACCAAATACCAAGGCTCTGCCTGGGTTCAACCCTCACCTCCTGGGGAGGGGACACGACTGATCGAGGCAATGGTGTAGTTTTTCTTTGGTTCTGTCACTTTCATCTGGTTCTGACCCTGAGAGGTGGACCACATTGAGTGAACTACGTAGTGGGTACAGCTAGCACAAATACCAAGAAACTTCTTCTCTCAAAACAGATTAGGGAACAAAAAGCCTCCCAGAAAAAAAAAATGAAATAAATTCTTCTCTCTCTCTCTCTCTCTCTCTCTCCACCCTCTCTCTCAATTCCCTCTAGGTTTTCTGCTGCCATTGGCCTCAGTCAGAAAGCTCTACTGCCACTACAATGACACACAAAACATAGGAAAGAAGCTCCTGACGTACTGAGGATGGGGACAATTCCTAACCACTTTTCTCTTAACTACTCTGTATCCATGGGAGTTTAGTTGCCTACAAATGTGTGACATTACAGGAGGAGAGAGACTAAGACCCTGAGAGAACTCATTCTTCTGGCCAGAAGAGCCAGGAAAAGAAATCCACAGCATCAGAGTGTGGGAGAATTTTGTAGAAAGAGAAACAGAGAATTAGATATTGTAATTCCATGTTAACCACACCAGTAACCCCAAGCTCATCAATGAATCTCACAGGTGTGTAACAGAGCTCAGAAGAAATCACAGTAAAGACTTTGAGGACAGAACTGTGATTAAAACTTCCACTGTTCACAGCCCAGACTAAAAAGTCAGTACACATGTAGAGGAGTGAAGACTCAGAGTGAATAACAAAAGCTTTGAAAACTCAGTGAGTATCCCCTTCCTCCACAGAAGAACAGAACGTGGGCTAGGAACATGAACGGGTTGGCTGTCTACTAAAACAAACAAAAAACACCAGAGGATTTTAACTCGACTCAGGCTCTCACAAAGTAGCTTTCCAAGGGCTCAAAATACTACTTAACACTGCCCAATGTCAACAAGGAAATTATCACCAAATTTCAAGAGACAACTAAAAGATGCCAACTCTGAGATGTCTTAGCTGTTGGAATAAGAACTACACTCTGAAATTAGATAAATGCCTTTGACAAGAATGTAAAAATAGTTCTCTCCCTTGTTCTTTCCTTCTTTCTCAGACTGGGAAATTATTGTTGACCTATTTCTAGGTTCATTTATTCTTTCCCTTTTACTTGGCCTTTGAATTCTTATACAAGGTATTGTGGCACACGCCTGTAGTCTTAACATTTGAGAGGTGGTAGGGTAGTAGAGAGTACCGCAAGCCCAAGGCCACCATGCACTACAGTCAAGAAAGGGAGGGAGAGAAGGAAAGAAAGAAAACCAGACAGACAGACAGAAAAGACAGGAAAGATAGAAATCAGGTCTAAGAAAGTTGTGAGATGATATCAAAAATGCTGACATTTCATGTGGAGGATGGTTAGTCATGGAAAGACCCAAGTTTGAACCCCAGTACCGAAACAAAACTGATGATTGTGGTTGTATGCACTTGTCATTCCAGCATAGGGCAGACAGAGACAAAATCAGCCCTGAGACTCACCAGCCAATCTCACATAATTTATAAACTCCAGGCCAAGGAGAGATTCTCCCTCAAAGGAGGTGGACAGTGTTCCTGAGAATGATGTCTGAGGTTCTCTCCTTCCCTCTCTCCACTCTCACACCTCAAAACAAGAGTTCTGATATTCAGGTCATTAGTGTCACCAAATAAAAGATGAGGGATTTATGCACAACTAAAATTTCAAGAAATAAGGGTTAAAACTTCCTAAATGTTCTAAAAGGTAGCATTTAACAAACTTAAAAGTTTCAATGAAACCCAACAACACTCAATGAAAATCAGCCAACAAACTAATCAAACTGGTAAAAAAACAAATATGAAGAAAATGATACTTAAAACAGCTACACAAGCAGCAAATGACAGAGATATCAATTTGAATGACTACTAATTTCATAAAAGGTACACTGGAGGCCTGAGGACTTCTGTTATCTACATAAACAGAGATTTGGGGTTTCCTTGTCTGGTTCATGTGAAATCTGTACCTGGAAGAAAAGTTACTGGACAGTTCTACATCCCAGTACCTGTCACTGGAGAAGCCCAAAATGACCAGAGTCAGCAACAAGGATAATGGGAGGTGGGCCATGAGCACACAAGCACCTTGTTGTTTTCCAAACTGTGTTCACAGATTACAGTCACTGGGCCTGAGCCCAAGGCCAGATCATGGCCACGTCCTCCCTATCAGCCTGCCACCTTTAGAACTGCCCAGATGGCAAGTCCAAACATGAGGTCCAAGAGAAGGAGGAAGTCGCCTTTGTCTCAGCACTGGGCTCAGCGATGTATGTCAGAGATGACACCTGTTCAGGGCACCAGGTAAACGCTCCACTCCTGTTCTTGGCTTCCTTCGGTCCTGAAGTTAGCTCAGGTGCTCCACCTGGCCAGTCTGTACATCCGGGACACATTTCCTCAGGCCTTGATTCCCTAAGCTATGTTTCAGGTTCAGTGGTTCTTCAAACACTGGAAGACACTTCTGCCTTGGCCCCTCCTAGGAGGGTGTTCCTCACTTTGCTCAGTAACTTCCTGAAAAAACAATGGATGCAAATCTCATTGTTACCATTCACACAGTATAATAAATGTACAGGGAGTGCCTCATAAAGCAAGCCCGGGGTGGTTCCTTCTACAATTTGAAGTCTATTTTTGTAAAGGAGCAACCTAAACCCCATCCTGAACCACAAACAAGTATGCACACACAGAATTGCCAATCCCTCCAGCTACTAAGCCCATTTTAGCACAAAGTGTTTTGGGAGCAGGTGGACATTAAGGTTGTTGCTGGATGTCAGAACCGTTTGGAGGAGCCTTAGTTTGACAGGTATCTCTCTTCTTTCTATTCCTCTTGCTGCTTCTTCCACCCATAAGCCCCCACAGATTCATCAGGACCCCATCCACAGAACAGTTTCCCTAAAAGAAAAAGTGGGACCATAATTCCATTGGGGGAAAATACACTTAAAGTATATATGTAGTAAGCAAAAGGAAATTTCAAGATTGTTAGGACATGAAACGGTGGTTACTACTAAGGCTTTTTTTCTTTTCTTTTTTGGGTGGGATCATTAACTACTGAACTTATAATTACAATTTTAGGTTTATTTGCTTTGATTTTATGTGTTTGAGTGTTTTGCCTGCGTGTATGGATGTGCACCATGAATGTGTAGTACCTGAGGAGACCAGAGGAGGGTGTTTGAGCTCCTGGAGTTGGAGCCACCAAATGCATGCTGAGAACTGAACCCCTGTCCTTTATAAGGGTAGCAAGTGCTCTTAACCATGGAGCCAAGTCTCCAGCTCCCCAGTAAAGGGATCCACTGACTCACTGGGAATAGAGTGTGCACATGCACTGGCAGCCCCATCCTCCAGATGTCTCCTTGTGGATGACGAGTGCATTGGACAGTGCTGTCCACATTCACGGCAGATGCTATCACCACCCTCAGTCATTACCCCTTGTGTCACCTCTCTCTCTGGAAACACCCCCACAGATGCACCCAGAGATGAGCTTCACCAGTCATGATGAGAACCAAAACCAACCATCATGAAAGATGATAAGGCAAGGAGAGTGAATCCCTCATGGATGGGATTAATACACTTACAGAAAGGTGCTAAGAGAGACTCATTGTCATTTCATTCAGAGAGAGAGAGAGAGAGAGAGAGAGAGAGAGAGAGAGAGAGAGATCCATCTGTATGAGCCTTTAGCAGACATTAATCTGCTGGGCACTTGGTCACCTTGAACTTCCTAGCCTCAGAATGGTGTAAGCTTCTTTCGCTTGTAAATAAAATTGTGTTGGCCGCATGAATAGCCAGCCCCGGGCTCACCCTAAGTGGTCTAATTTTCCATTGGTCCAAGAAAAAGGTTAGGTTAGGGGAACCAAAATAATCTACCGACCTTTACCAGCCATAGGATTGGAGTTGTTTTGTGAACTTTATAGACCTGTGGGTCTCCTACTTTGGAGTCCTCATCTCACAGCAAATTAACATTTGAGTAAATACAATTTCAATGTGGCTGCGAAATAACTAGAAGCACTGATTAAACTGGTAAAATGTTTCAAATGCATTAAAATGCAATGGTCATGAATTTGGATTTTTGTTTGTTTTCAGTTTGAAACCCAGCTATTTTCTTTTTGGTTTCCAGGCATTCCTATTTTCCTCTGCAAAGTTGTCATTCCTAAGGGCTAAAACTCTAGCGCACTATGCAAACAACACCCTTGCACACAGGAACCTAGAAATGGACCCCTTCCAAGGCCCAGTCAGCTCACTGTGCTTCAACCAACTGTGGCCCCACACCTTTGAATCAAAAGGAAGTCAGAATTCTAACACCTGTGATCAATCTGTTGCACTTGTATTGTTCATAGATCTTCCTTGATGACACAACCTTTTGAGCAAGGAACTATTATAATCCTTGTGGTACGTGCACAAAGGAAACATAAAGCACACTTCCCCAAAGCCTCTTACACCAGAAAGTCCTTCAGACCCAAGACTCACCGCTACAAAGCCCATTGCGAAGTCATAACTCCTGCAGTTAGAGCAGAAGGTCAGAGCTGAACCTCCTGACATTTATTTAGGAGGTTGGTCAATTTGGGAGGGCTGAGGAGATGGCTTACCTGGGAAAGTATTTGCCACATGTGCGTAAGTTCAAGCCCCAGAACCATATAAAGAAGCCAGGCAAGATGTGCTACTTCTACACTCAACACAATGAGCTCACTGGCTGGCCAGCCTAGCTTACTTAGTGAGTTTGAGGCCAGTGAAAGACCTTGTTTCAAAAACAAGGTGGACACCAACTGTTCTAGTTTGTGTTCTATTACCATGATAAACACTATGACCAAAAGCCACCTGAGGAGGAAAGGGTTTATTGGAACAGGTTCCAGTCCCTCATCAAGGGAAGCCAAGACAGGAACTCAAGGCAAGAGGTTAAAGCAAAAACAGGGAAGAACGCTGCTTACTGGCTTGCCTTCTGTTTCAGCACACCTATTTTCTATGTAACCCAGGACAACTTGCCCAAGGTGGCACTACCCACAGTGGGCTGGGCCCTCCTCCATCACTTCGCAGTCAATAAAATATCCCGCAGACAAGCCCACAGGCCGACCTGATAGAGGCAGTTTCTCAGTTGAGGTTCCATCATCCCAGGTATGTAAAGTTGACAACCAAGACACTACAACGTCTAAATGCCACCACCACCAGAGGCTGTCCTCTGCCTTCCTATGTACACACACACACACACACACACACACACACACACACACACACACACACACACACAGGTTCATACACAAAAAAGTCAGCCTGTCTCAGTGATTACATAATGCTCTTCCATTCATAGCTCTGCTTATAGCATTTAGAAGCTGTTTGTTCTCCCTGTCCTATTTTCCCTGGTCCAAAATTTCCTTTCCAAGAGCATACAGATCAGAGGTGGACATGGTGGTGACACTTTCCTGTCATCCCAGCATTACAGAGACTGAGGCACATTGACAATTTTAAATCAGCATCACCACCCACCCCCACCATGAAACCTTTCTCAACTATATAGTCCATTTATTTGGGGTTTTAGTTCCATGTAGTAGCATCACCAAGCAAAACATCAGGGAGCACCTGTCAATCTTAATCCCTCATGGGGTGAGAGTGGGGTGGGAGGGCTGGAGACAGCAGACCTGGGTTTGGCTCCCAGCACTCACATGATGGTTTGCAACCATCTGTAACTGAATCTGATGCTCTTTTCTGACTTCTGCCAGAATGTACATGGCATATAAACATACATACATACATACATACACACACACACACTCATGCAGGCAAGATAATAATACACATAAAATAAGTAGATCTAAAAAAAATTTAATCCCCCATGGATCCAGCAACCTTATACTGAACCCAAGTCTAGAACTGAGAAAACTGGACTTGTGTGCTTCCTTCTATGGTCATCCCACGTGTGTACCCTGGGTATACTTAGCAGAAAGCCAACTTCTCAGCAGGCTCCTCTGGAATCCACTTGCAAGATAACTGGTGTGCAGCCTATGACTGGCACTTGTAAAAGTACCATATGTTTCTATTCTAGGCTGTAAGAGAGAGACTGAGATTGGTAAGGATGAACTAAAAACATTGAAAATACATATGCATATCTTGCCACAGATAAGATTGACCAAATACAAGTCTCCTCAACAAGAATATGTTAACCAAATTCTCTTTAAAAATTCTGCCACTTGAAAAACAAATCTGGTGCAGAGGGTATAGAAACGGAGAGAAGACATGGGTTGGATTTGGGTAAGTTTCCAGGTTGAGCTACAAAAGATGAGGTGCTTGACTTCAGCATTAGTGAAGACCAGATACCACCTTGTGGCCAGATATAGAAATTTAGGATTTAGTTAGGACACAAATATAATATCACATTCCATAAGCTAACATACTAACTAGCCCAGTGAGAACAGTGGATAACCAGATTAAAACCTCAAATATGGACATTACCACTCATGTGTTGTGGAGTGGTGTGGCTGCAAAGGAGATATCACTCTGCCTAACCCCTCACCACCTGCTGCAGTCAAGAGAGCTGGCTGCAGGGTCAGGAGAGCCGGCCCTACCCCTCACTGGCTGCCGCACGTGGGAGAGTGGGTCCTGCACTCAGCCAGGTCATCAGTAGAGTTGGCCCTGGTGGTGGGTGTGAGGGTAAACAGCCCTGAGGGCATGAGAGAAGGAGAACTGGCCCTGCCCCTAGCCAGCTGCAGCACTGGGTGAGCTAGCTGGGACAGTGCTGTAGAGCTTGCCCTGGTGATGTGGGTGCAGGAGAGCTAGCCATCTGACCAACTCACCTACCACCCAGGCCCAGATCCAGGACTTTGAGTTGGCCCACCCCAACATCTAGCTCATCTATGAACAGGTGGACCATGTGAAAGGGCCAGCCTGCATATTCAAAGCTGAAGGATTGATCTCCAAGATACATATGGCAACAACAGAATATCTGACAGGAGTCCCAGTGAGGACCCAGCATTGATAGTGTAGCAGAAGCCAGAGGCCTCGAACCAGACCAATGACTCACTGCAATGAACATTTGCAAGTAAGGATGTGTGGACAAAACGGTATATTGTGGGACACATGGTGACATACAACAGCTTATACAACAATATGGTTTTTATGTTTTGTTTTGTCATTTTTAATTTCTTTTGGGGGTGTTTCAAGGGCAGAGGGACAAAGGGACAGGAGATGAGTGGGGTTGGGGTGCATGGTGTGAAACTCAACAAAGAATCAAGAAAAAGTTTTTTAAACCTAAAATATGTCTCTATACTAATATGTGCCCCTTATAGCCATGATTTCTAATGTACACACATTTCCAAGTCCCTTAAACTCCCTACTCTTACCTGTGGGATGGGTCATCTTCCACTTCCACCTGTGTGGATGTATTCATGACAAGTACTAAGGGGCAATGTTCATCTGTGAAAAAGATGACACTCCAGATATTTCCATGAAAATTAGGAGCAATGTGGTCTCAGTGTATAACATCAAAGGGTCAGAAGAATAGCTATCATCCAACAAGTTGGCTATATGAAAAAATGAGGTTGTAATAATTCATATTAAGAATGCTATACAAATTCAGTGAAATATGCTGATAAATGCTTTGCATTTTCTAAATTCTTATATTAGTATATTTCATTTTCATGAGCACTTCTGGTCAAATGAGCACTTCAGATCTTTTTTTTTTTTAATTCTTAAGTCAGTATATGGGGCAGGAGAGATGGCTTAATTGTTAAGAGCCATCTCTTAACAATTGTTCTCCCAAAAGACCCAGATTTCTTTTCCAGAATCCACAGAGTGGATGGCTCACAAACATCCATAACTCCAGTTCTAGGGAACATAACTCTCCTAACTTCTTAGGGTACCAGGTACACAAGTGGTGTACATACTTGTATGCAGGCAAAAAAAAAAAAAAGCTCATACACATAAAATAAATATATCTAAATTATATATTTTAGTCAACATATGATACTTTTGAACAAAGTGTGTTTTGTGGTTCTTATCCCCACCCGATTTCCTCAGCCCCCCTCTGTCCCTTTTCTGTTCTTGTGGCTTCCCTATCCCACTCAGAACATGTAGGACATGAATATGAAGTAATTTTGAAATAATCATTCCCACAGTCACGTGCACTTCTGTCAGATCGAAAGCTTTTCAACCCGGGTAGTGGTACATGCCTGTAATCCCATCATTCAAAAATCAAAGGCAGGAGGATCATGAGTTAGGGGCCAGCCTCAGCTACATAAATAAAAGGAGTGTTTGGAACATGATGTCAGCCCAGACTATCCACTGTTGCAATCAAGAAAAGGGAAGGGAGAGTCACTGCAATACTTCATCAACTGGTCACAGACAAAACATGCATTAGGATATGTATGTGTGACTGTGGGCCCGGGCTAAAAGCATCCATCAAGGGAATATCATTCCTCTTCAGCAAGGTATTCTCTTTAAAAAGTAGGACAAGTTCAAGTCTCAGAGCTCTCCAGTGGATCGGTGACATTTAGATGTAAGTCTCAGGACAAGAGGGTGAGAGCTGTGGCCCATCTGAGGGCACTGCCTCCAGGAAGAGCAGGTCAGTGTAGGAGACGATGGAGATACCAGGACCCCTCCAAGTAGCTGCTGTACCTGCGTGGTTATGATGCACCTGAAGCCAGTGAGGAGACCAGAGAAGTTGGTCCCAACCATGAGTGAGCTGGGAGAAGGCAGAGAGATAGGATCCAAGAAAGCTAAAGGGAGACCCCTCAAGTGTGTTACCCAAACACAGAGAAGGATCAGGGGAGAGCCCTGAATCTCAGCCCCTCTGCTGCCACTTCCGGCCCCTTCAATACAGTCCCCCTTCCTTTCAGATAGCCCCATAGTAGCCCCACCTTGCAAATCTCCAGGCTGGGAACTTTGTTCAGCAACTCAGTCCCCGACATTTGGTCCCAGTCTTCTTTGTCTGCCTCTTAGCCACCCTTCTAGGAAATTTCATTAGGTCACTAAACTACTGGAGACGCCTGCCAACCCCACTCAACCTGTGACTCCTGTACCATGGCTTTCTCCAAAGACCCTCAGCATCACCCTATAACCTGCTACTTAAGGGTCAAATGTCTTACAAAGGCAATATTATAGTTTGAATGTGAACTGCCCCCAACAAACTCAAGCGTTTAAACACTTTGCCCTTCAGCTGGTGGCATTCTTGGGAGGCTGTAGAATCCTTGGGAGGTGGAGCTTACATGGAAGAAGGGGATAGGGATTGCACCAAGGGTTCCAGCTGCTCTCTACCTCTTGCTCTTTCCTTCTTTTTTTATCTCTCTGTTCTCTCCCATCCTCTCAGAAGCGAGCAAGCCCCTCCCACACCCTTTCCCTTCCTGCATGACAGATCACATCTCCCTGAACCATGAGTCAAAAATCTTTCCTTCATTAAGAGTTGCTTTAGCTGGGTATTTTATCACAGTGAAAAGATAATAGAGAGGAGGAGGAGGGAGAGTAAAAAAAAGGGAGAGAGCTGGGGAGGAGCATGAGGACGGGGAGGAGAAACAGGAGGAGGAAGAAGAGAAAAATGAGTGGGAAGGAGGAAGCAACCAAGAAGCTAGAAAGGACATATAGGGAAGAGTGCATACTGCTTACAGAGGGCCTCAGTTTGGTTCCCAGGACCCACACTGGGTGGCTCACAACTGCCTGTAACTCCAGCTGCAGGGGAATCCAATGCTATCTTCTGGATTCCATGGGAACCTGCCCTCACCCACCCACATACATATACAAAATTGTTTTAAAATTAAAATTTAAAAATGCAGAATAAATGTTTAATACAACTTACTGTAGACATAACATCTACAAAGCGATGTGGCTATGTCCCAGGCTTTTTCTCCCAACCCACACTCACTCTAAGGCTACTCCCTGCATTCAGCCTTAGAATAGATAGGACACTCACTTGGTCATAATCCTCCTCTCCTCAGCCCCCTGCCTCCACACCCACCCAGCTGAGTCTTGTAGACAGCAATAGGAAGACTGCATTCTCCCCTGAGACATTCATCCCACCTAGGACTCTCCTTAAGGATCAGCATGGAGGTGTTCCCAGAAGAGCAGTTAACCCACTAAAAGTCACAACAGGAGACATTAGCTGAGGAAAAAAGAAAAACTTTCTTTTTAAGTACTTTTTAGGGCAGGAATTGTGGTGTTCTAGAGAGGGCCCCAAGTAACAGGAGAAAGGCCAAGAGCTAAGAGAGGCAGCCCTAACCAGGACCCCAAGATGCAAACCAGCTTTGTGCCACTCCACCAAATGCTACCACACATCAAACATGTGCTATGGGCCAGCCTGGTGTACTGCCGGCTCTCAGAGCAGAAGCCCAGAGTCATAGAAACGGCTAGTTTCTGGGGTGAATACAGCCCCGCTGGAGCAGATTGCAAATGTCCAACATAATGTCCCCACATGGGAAGAAACGCAGTGTGAGCACTGGGTAGCCAGGCCAAAGCCGGAGCAGCTTCACGCGCCATAGATGGGAGGAACCAGTGAATCCAACTTCCAGCACACAAAGAGGTTCCATGTTACCTGTAACTTCCATAGCAACCCCTCCTGCCATCTCAGGGAAAGGGGACTGAAGTGTCAATAAGGTGCCGGGGACTGAACCCAGGACCTCTTGCACATGCTAGGCAAGCACTCTGCCACTCAGTTAACCCTGGGCTCCTCTAAACTTTAGAAAACATTTTAAAATTATCCCCAGTTCTGGATATGTGCAGAGGGATATGTGCCTGTGACTGCAGATACCCATGGAGGGCAGACACATCAGTGTCTGTGGCTGGAGTTCAACATGGCTATAAGCTACCTATGGCATTGGGAACTGAACCCAGCTCCTTGGCAAGAACAGTAGGTGCTTTAAGTCATGGAGTCATGTCTCTCCTCCACAAAACCACCCCACTTTTTTTTTCTTTTTTAACTTTTTGAGACACGATCTTACTAAATGACCGAGGTAGCTTTAAACTCACTTTTTAGTTCAGGCAGGCCTTGAATTTGTCACCTCTTGCTTCCCGGGTTGCTGGGATTACAGGCCTGCACCAACAGAACTGTCTTTGTATTCTACTAGGCTGTGTGGTCTATGAGGGTAGGACACCTCATACTTCCAACCCACGGCCCTGGCACGAATTCTGTTCACCACAGTTACTGTATATTTGCTGGCTGGGGCAGACAGGAAGAATGACAAGTAGACAATGGACACACCCACACCCCCAACGCAGCAGCTATAAGCCACAAGGGAACTTTTTTTTTTTACGTTTATTTATTACTTCAAGTTACATCTCCATCACAGCCCCCTCCCTCCACCCTTCCCGGTCCCACCTTCCCAACCTTTTCCACCAATGCTACTCCTCTGGTGTGGGGTGCCACTAGGGTGAAGTGTCCCAATAAAAGGTAACAAAGTCCATGTTCCTGTTCCTTTCTGTCTGTTGGTTGTAGGATAGTTGTCCTGTACTAAGTGGCTAACATCCAGTTGTAAGTGAATAGATGCCATATGCATCTTTCGCCACAAGGGAACTTTGAGTAGCTCAGAGAGTTGGCAACGGGATAAGGGGGAGACAAGCCAGGAAGTTACTCCCCAACATTCTCTGCCCAGGACCCTCTGCCCACCTGGACACCTATGTCCACGGGTGGATCCCAGGCTTAGCCTCCATTCTAACTTTGTGCCTTTGGGAAGGACTCAGCAGTCATACTGAGCAGACCGTTGGCCTTGACTCCATGGATAGAGTCCAGAGTTCTCAAAACAAACATTTTCCTTTCTGGCTTTCCTCACTTGTACCTCTTGGGAAAGTTCTACTCTCTGCTTTTGGCGGTGGTGTTTTGGGAGCGTGGACTCTGGTCACCTCGGGCTCTCTCTGTAAGAGGTTCCTGACTGACTCTCTACACAGGTATGTGCAAAGGAAAAAGAAAAAGAAAAAAAACCACCGCCGTCCAGGTGTTCAAAGCAAGCTGGCGGCCTGCAGCCGGCGCGATGGACATGAGCGCCCTCTGCTGGAAAGGCGGTGATGAGCTTCCAGGTCGGCTAGTTCCCAGCCTGTCCTCTAATGAGGGGGTCCCTCCGCGTCTGCACAAAGAGCCCACACCGCTTTCAGGATCAATGCTTTATTTTCTCCAGCTCCAGTGTGACAACTGTAGCAGCACAAAAGAAACCCACAATGTGAACACATTGCTACTCCCCGCACTCAAAGGTCAAAAGGCAAAAACAATCTTGACCATGGGCATTTTAAGACACTCAGAAAAATAACACTGGGCCACTCTTATCCCGCAACTGTGCGACGGCGCCGCGGCACGTCTGTTGCTCACAGACCACGATTATCCATAAATAAAGTTAAATAAAGTCTTAATGGCAGAGCAGTGTGTTAGAGATGAAGCTTTGGGGTGACACTGGAGGTTTTAAGACATGAGACAGAGAGAGATGGGGGCGGGGGGAACAAGTGCACATAAAAGTAGCTATATTTAATCCAATTTTTAAAAATAGTCTTGAATTAAGAACATCCCATATTTTTAAAAAAATCAATGTTTTATTTAGTTTATAATAAATTAACACTCATCTATTAAGTGGTTGACTGTCACATGGCCTGAACACACACACACACATACACATACAGCTGAAGTATTGACCTTGTACCCAGGTGGCATGGTCCATCCTTGGATGTCACTCCAAAGATGCCAGTGACCAAGATAGGCTATGACTATTAATCTGGTTACTGGGCAGAGGAAGCATCTTCCTATTTAGAACTTTGCAATGTCAAAAATCACAATCCACACACAGGCTACAATGTGCACGGGGGTCAAAATACCAGCTTTGGAGCTAAGGGTGACAGGGGAAATATTAACTCCCATGGAAGCAGCAACTCTGTTCAGTGCTTCACAACTCTTCACTTTTTCAGATACATCACTGGCTCAACCTTACGGTGACTGGATGACACAGGCAGGTTAAAAAGCTGCCCTCCTGAAAATCCACCAATTGTCACAAGAGGATAGCCAGGACTAGAACCCTGGACTTCAAGCCCCAGAGTCCTGAAGTCCTGATCCTACCTTATTGACCAAAGGGTCTCTCCCCAGCAGTAGATAACTGTAAAGGAAGTCCAACAGGGAATACTGTTTTTGCAGCAGGATTAGTCAACAATGTGCCAAAGGGTGTCAATGTTTAAGACTTGATATAAATTTTATTTTAGACTTTTAGATTTTCCCCTTCATTTATAGAATTTAACACTACTCAACACTAGCAGAATGTGAGGAGAAACATTTTCAGTGATAATAGGACACCAGCCAGTGTGAGACACCAGTAAGCAGAGACCTGCTACACCACGGTATGACAGGTCAGCAGCCAGCCGGGAAGACCTCAGGGAGCACATGTAAGTACTTGAAGGGGCTCTTTCTGAAAAAGAGAAGTTAGCTGACTGTCATGTAACTGGACAGAAACAAAATCTGTGTCCAAGGGCACTGGGTGGTGCCGTGGTCCCAAGATGAAAATTCTTCAAGTACAAGCTGAATTCTTTCTAGTGTGACCATCCACAGAATCTCAAAGTCCTGGCCTCCCTCCCCAGTGAGAGGGAGCATGCTAGCCACAGCCGCCAAACGAGACCAGGGCCACCAAAACAAAAACACAGTGCACTCCCTGCTTTCATAGATAAGCTGGGAGAGATTCTGTCACCTCCACGAGAGTGGTAGACTAGAAGACACAGGCTTGTTTTGTCCTTTCTTTTAGAGATGCTCTGTGTCTACTTCAGAAAACAAAGCGGAGAGGACGCAGGTTCTCAAGTGATACAGGGTCAGACAAGGCTACTGAGCAGCTCTGGAGAGGCCCAGAGAGTCACGGCAGGCCTCAGTCTGCCTCAGTGCAGAAAGAGGCTGGAACAGGGCAGGAGACAGATGAGTGCCAGAAATAGTCTAGCTAGGATTTACAAAATCCCTAGACCGCAGAGTAAATGGGAACTAATAAAAACACCCAGACCACGTTAGCTGAAGTGCCTGAGAAGGAGGCTGCTACAGAAATTAGTCCTAAGACAAAGGTGGAATTGTCTCTTTGATTTGCTAGGCAAATAGTGGCATTCCCAGCGCTAAGAGCTGACCAGGGAGGCACACATTCACACCACTCACATGGAAGGTTAAGGTCAGCCATTCTTATTTTGCTGGGGTCACCACCATAGAGTGTGCACAACCAGGCTGCTGAGTACTGTGTGGATGTGTGCACAAAGGGAAGAGAACGCTCCAGGGCCCTATCTTTGGTCCTGGAAGCTTTAGGAAAGACAGAAAGGCACACGGGGTGAATGTATTAAAAAAAATAAAAATAAAAATAAAAAAGCTCCAAGTGATAGATTAGACTTGTTTTCAACGTACCTTTTTCTCCCCCATAAAAAGAGAAATTCAAAAATAAAATTTGTATTTATTACTTTACATTCAAGTTAAACTCCCATGGGAGGGGTGCTACAAACAATTTCAGGCCACACAAAGCCATTTATTACTTTGGTGCCTTTTTCCCCCTTGTTTTTCGTTTGTTTGTTTTACTTCTCATGACGGAAGAATTCTATTCTTTTTTTTTTTTTAAAGCAGGCCCATCATCCCAACTCTAATACTATTTATGGACACACACAAGCACACACAATTTCAAAAATCTCTATGTAGAAAAATAAAGGATAAACATTATCCACCTATTTTAGACTGGGTAATGGTACTTTTATGTACATAAACTCTTTTTCTTTTTCTTCACTGTGGCATTGCTCCCTTCTGTGGTGAGATCTAACGATCCAGGGAGGAGAAGGCCGCAGTGAGGCAGAAAAGCTGCACCCCTCTCTCGAGGAAGGAGAAGAAAAAGCAACTTCTCACTCTCCCCGAGTTTTGCCCACCGACCACCGCCTCAGCTGTCCCCACAGACAGCATTCTGATCAGTGGGGGGGCTGGTCCTCCCTCTCTAAGGCACCAGGGAATGAAGGGCCCGGCGCAAAACATCCTGCAGGACAGGACCTGGGTTCGAGGACAAGGGGATGAGGCAGGAACAAAAGATGCTGGAACCACTTCCCACTGCCCCGTGCCTTTAGTATAGAGTTCGATTCTCCAGCTGCCGCTTTGTAAGGAAATACTTGAAGAACTCATAGACGGACCAGGAGATGGCGGTGGAAGGCATCTGGTAGATGACCCGAGCCTGGATCCCTTTGAAGTAACCAGCAAGGCCGTTGAGTTGGTACACCGTCCGGAAGGCATTGGCCATGCCTGACAGCCGGCCGCTGATGTTGGCCAGGGAGAGCGCCATGTTCTCCTGCGTGTTGAGGAGGGTCTTGCAGACATCCAGCGGGGTGGTGGCAGCCGCAGCCAGTGCACCGGCCAGGCCTCCTGAGATGATGTGAGACTGTGGATTGTAGTCCCGGCGAGGGTTGACCTGCTCCTGCAGAAACTCATAGGTGATGAAGTGGATGGACTGGAAGGGTATGTTCATGGTCAGCTGTGTGGTGTAACTCCTGTAGAAGGCCCCCAACCCCTCGGTCCGCCACACCGTCCGGATACAACTGAGGGCCGATCGGTGCTGCGAGTTGTACATCTGTAAGCGTTGTTTCACCACTGCGTCCGGGTCGGGGGTGAGCCACCAGCAGGCAGGTTTGGCCCCATCCCAGGTGGGAGAGAAATGGGAAGCCAACCAATGAAGAGAAATAAGCATGTTAGAACACACACCAGTGACAGGGAACAGGCAAGACAGCACACATGTAGCCTCCGCCAAGAAGACACAGAGGGCCAGCTCCAGACTGCCCACATCAGCTTTGTTTTATTGCTATCTCCAGAACCCTGTGCCAGGGAAGTGGGCCCTTCTAAAGAATTTCCTGTCTGAAGCATGAATGAGAGGCGACTCCCAAATCAGGCAGTCACTTCAGGAGAGATTAGCTGGCTTGATCCCCAAGGTCCTAGCCTTCCACATACTCCCACAATACCTCCATCTCCCTGGCCTGTTCTTTTCCTATCTACTAAGAATGTCCCTGAGCTGGATATGGTGGCACATGCCATTAGTCCCAGTGTTTCGGAGGCACAAACAGGTGGATCTCGATGAGCTCAAGGTCAGCCTGGTCTACACACGTTCCAGGCCAGCCAAGACTACATAGTGAGATCCTGTCTCAAAACAAAATGAAACACTAACCTACAAGACTTCTCAGTGGTCTGTCTTCTCTGATCTTAATCTGTATCACAGCACACCTGGGACAACACTAGAATACATCTATCCAAACTGACTGATACCCCCTAAAGCAGACCCTGGCTTTAAGACAAAACAAACAAATGGTTCATAGGACCAGAGAAAACGAAAGGTGTTCCCTAGAGTTTTAGTGGCATCCACACAGTGACAAGAGCATTCACGTGATGTGCTCCATCTTTACATAGAGACCTGGTTGAGTCAAGAATAATGCCAAGGGGGAAAAGGAGATGAGACTCATTTAAGTCTTACAAAAAACAAACAAACAAAAAAAATGGGGGTAGTGGTGGTAGAGAGATGGTTCAATGTTGAGAACACTTGCTGCTTTTCCAGGGGACTTAGATTTTATTTCCAACACCCACAAAGAGGCTCACAACTGTCTGTAACTCCAGTTCCACAGGATCCCATACTCTCTTCGGGCTTCTGTGGGTACCAGGTACACATAAATACATGCAAACAAAACACCCATCCAAATAAAATTAAAAATATATATATAAACAGCCAGGTGTGCTAGTATTTACTTATAATCCCAGAAATCTGAAAGCTGAGGCAAGGGGATAGACATTTCAAAACTAACCTGGACTACATAATAAAGCCTTGTGTTTAAAAAAAAATTGTTTTTTTTCTCTTTTAAACATTTATTTATTTCTTCAAGTTACATCTCATAGTCCTCTCCCTTCTCCCCCTCCCCGTTCCACCCTCCTACCCTCATTCCTCTCATCCTCCTATCTACTTTTTTTAAGGTGTATCTTTTTCCCCCAACAGCTCCCCCTCTTAGTCCAATAAAAGGCTCTTTTTCTTATAACAATAAATACAATACAAAACAATAAGAACAATTAAGCCACAACTCTTTGCTTAGTTAACACTAACCAAGTGACTGTCATTGTCAGTTCCCTGTATAAATAGCTTTTTTTGTTGTTGTTTTGTTTTTCAAGACAGGGTTTCTCTGTGCTGCCCTTGGCTGTCCTGGAACGTACTCTATAGATCAGGCTGGTCTCGAACTCAAAGATCCACCTGCCTCTGCCTCCCAAATGCTGGGATTAAAGGTGTGCGCCACCACCACCTGGCTATGAACAGCTTTAAAAAAAAAAAAAAAAAGAAAGAAAGAAAAGAAAGAACTCCAAGATATATACAGCTAATCATTCCCTCTATACCATGATTCTATATCATTAAATTTAACTAACTATACATCAAAATAACAAGGAAAGAAAATAGTCTGTACTGAACATATGCAGATCTTTTTCTTGGCATTATTTCCTAGGGGATATCATACAACATCTACTTACACTGTACTGAACTCAAGGAGTAAGCCAGAGATGATTTAAGCATCCATAAGGATGCCAACTGGGTTATAAATACTGCCTTATTTTATTAAGAGGAACCCCAAATTCAAAAGAAGTAAAGTATCCCGCCCCCCTTCAAAATGGCTACATGTTAACTTTAGAAGCACATAGAGTTAGTAATTCTATATATTCACTTTTTCTGGAAATTTGCCATAATCATTACAAATTAAGAAAAAAAATAGGCTAGGTGAGATGATATATGCCTATAAGCCCAGTATTCAGGAGGCTGAGGCTGGAAGGTTTGGAGTTTAGGCTAGCCTGGGTGCCAGAGAGAGTTCCAGGGCATCCTGGGTCACGTGATATTAAATGGGCTGGGTGATGCAACCCACAATAAATGAGATGGAAACAACAGCTCCCTCTAAGTTTGTCTGTGACCGAAAATAATGAATGGGGTCAGACGTGTCTGTTTGCTGTGTACATCCTTGAACACACAGGTTGTACAGTGGTGAAAAGCACATAAAGCAATCCTCAGGTATTCTGCCCCTTGGGCCTGGGGTAGGGTCTGAAGGAATTTCTAACTTATCCCAAGATGCTGCAGGTAGGCAGACAACTCTGCTCTTTCTACAGCAGGAAGCTCCTAGAGACCCAGTGCTCCACAGCTTTCTTGAGAACCCCCCAGTAATGTAGAAGGGATACAGTTCTTCCTGCAGGCTCTGATGAAGCCAGCCCTTGCCCACCCTCCTCCCTCAGCTCCTCCGGGCTCTCTACATATTCCCCATTGCCCCTCCTTGGAGTCATGCAACATTACCTTCTGCTGGATTCATTACTGCATCATGGAGTAGGGTGGCCATACTCCCAGCTATCCCTGCAAAACAAACTCCAGAAAATTACCCACTGACACCTAGTGTTCTGGGGAGTTCCTTGAACATAAGTCAGATAAACTCTGGATGCGGCTCTCTGAGGCTCAAAACTGCCTAGCAGCTCAGCCCAGGTGAGAAGATTTAAAGTCCCAAAGCGGTAGCAGAAGGGCTGAACAGCGATAGGGGGCACTGCTATGCAGAGCATTTTTATATGCATCTAAACCTTACAGAGACTCTTTTTTTCTTTCCTTTTTTTTTCATAAGTCAACCATGGGAGAGGTTAGAGCCCAGGCACTTCCCACTGCCTAGATTTTAATTCTCTTGTCTCAAGCCTTCAGGTACAGATAGCTCTCTATGTCCTTAAGCCAAGGCTACAGAAGAGGATAATATCATGCATATGGCTGGCTGCCTTAGCTGAAGCCCAAGCACTCTTAGGACCCGACTTGTGAGTGAACGACTTCATCTAAGGTCTCCTCCACCCTGGCTTTAAAAGTCTGAATCAGCCCTGGAATTTCTGCTTCTGGCTCCCCAGTGCCTTCCACTGCAGTGCAGCTTACCTGCTAATTACAATGACCAATGGAAGGTGGAAGGGGTGAGGGACGGACTACACAGACCACCTCTCAGAAAGGCACCTAGCGGCCTCTACCTCCAGCACGTATAAACACACACATACAATTATCCCCAGAAAGGTGACAGTGACCATGGCACTTAGCACAATGCTGCAGGAATAGCACTGGGCAGACCCTGGTGTGGGACTGGATTTTGTCAAATCCCCTTCAAGCACCCAAACCATTACATAATGAAGTTTGAGTAAAATGAGGGTCTGTTATCGCCATCTCAGAAGCATGAGGGCATGACTCTTAGTGAGCGAAGCAGTAAATACAAAGAATGGCCCCCATCTGAAAAACCAAAGGGTGTCAGCAAAGCAGCTAAGCCAGCTTCTGAGGGTGGCTGATGGGAGGGATGCTGTTTTGTTCTGGGTAAAATAATAAAAAGCAAAGGAGAGAATTACCACCAATCACATCCACCTCTCCATTACCTCAGAATGGATTGTGTCAAAGCAAACATTATTTTATGCTGCTCTGCTACCCAGAGTCCCTTCCCACCCACCGAAAAGCCCATTAAAGTCCCACCCTGTGCCACCACATGGCCCGACCCCTGACTCCTGCCTTACACAAGAGCTGCCCACAATGCTCAGTTCCCACCCACCCACCCACCCGCCCTAGAACGACCACGGGAAACTAGTTCAGCCCTGGCTTGCAGAAAGATGCGACTCAGACACACGGAGGAGGCTGGAGGGGTCAAAGGCCCGAATCTCCTGCAGCTTAAAGTGGGGAAGGCCTTCCGCAGTGGCACGAGTCCTCAGTCAGCATAAAAACCGTCTTGACCTTTCAAAGCTTAGTTACATCCTGGCGCTGGAGAGACCTGCTGTACCAGTTTTTTAAAATAGTCTCAAAGAAGCTGTCTTTTCTGTCTTTTGTTTTGCATCCAGCATTCAAAAGGATTTTTTTTCCTATGACTGATCATTGTTTTGAGTGGTTTTTTTTAAAGAAAAAAAAAAAACATAAAAAACCACACAATAATAAATACCAAATAAATACCAAAAACATCTCTACCACCAGCTTCCCCCAGAGAAAGAGGGATTGAATAAAACGTGTGTGTACGCGAGCGCGCATGCGCACACGCGTGTGTGTGTGCACATTCACGTGACCCTAGAGTTCGGTGTTCCTGAGAAGACGAAGACTGCAGGGCTCTGGGGAGGAAGCCCCAGGGAGCAAGCACTGAAGAGGAGAGCTTCCCAGCTCCAGACAAATGCGTTCAAAATACCATTAGCTAGGTGGCTGTTTCCTTGGTGGCTGAAAACGTCATTTAAAGTCCTTTTCATGTTTTCGTAGCAGGCAAAATACATGGCGTGTGCAGGCCCGGCACCCATCACCATCACATTCAGACCCCGCAGGGGCCTCCAGAAGCCTTCAGTGTGCACGATCCTCTTGAGGGCGCCATAGATGCTTGTGTACTGTGCTCTGGGATCTGGGTTCAAACTCTGCATCCGTGTCTGCGGGAGACAGACAAATATGCATGAATAGGGGCGTTCATATGTACAATAACAGGGAAAAGACAACCCAGAGAATAGAAGAGAAAGAAAACTGGTTTTCACGACTTCTTGACGAGAAACAAAAAAAAAAAAGGATAGAAAGTGTTCCCTTCTCCACCAGTCTTCACAGCTTTGCATTTGAAAAGTCTCATAACTCACAGAAGAGATAAGCAAAGAAAGATAAGGGGAGGGGGGACAGAATATGAGTGAGTTCCCTGCTGAGTTCTGCCATGGGTAAGCTGTGTGTCTTCTGGCAGAGCCTTTAACCACTCTGGGCCTTGGGATCTTCAATGGAAAATGTTTATGATGAGCAAGCACTGAACAGTGCCTTTGGAAACCCTTCATGAGCTCAGACTCCTGCCCCCCAGTCTCTGTAGAAGGATTGATCCTGGAGTCCCCACGAAGGATACCAAAATTCATGAGCATTTAAGCTTGTATAAAATGCTATAGTACTTACAACCCATGCACGTGTTCCCAGATGATATCTAATGAAACAGAAGTGCTATATAAACACCTTGGGATGAGGCTCCGTTGGTAGAATGTTTACCTGTCATGCACAAAGCCTTGGGTTTGAGCCCCAGCACCATATACATAAACCAGGCAAGGTTGGGCTTGCCTGCAATCTCAGCACTCAGGATGTAGAAGGAGAAGAATCAGAAGTTCAAGGTTACACTCATTATAGCAAGTTCAAAGCCAGGCTAGGCTACATGAGGCCCTGTCTCAAAGAACGAAACCAAACAACAACAACAACAAAAAACAACTAACAATCAAAAACCCACTACCACTACCAAAAGAAATGCTAAAGGAAGTTATTAGTTCAGGGACAAATGGCAAGCTCTAACACTCTGAACTTGTTTCATACATACAGGTACACATCGTTCTGTATTTGTATTTTTTTTAATTATTTTATTTTGTTTTATGTACATTGATGTGAGGGTGTCAGATCCCCTGGAACTGGAGTTACAGATAATTGTCAGCTACCTGCCACGTGGATGCTGGTGTTCTTCCTCTGGAAGAACAGTCAGTACTCTTAACCACTGAGCCATCTCTCCAGCCCGTTTTCTGTATTTATGATGCATAGTTGGCTGCAGCTGCTGGTCTGAAGAAAGCCAAGTGAGTTATCTATCAGCATCCTCCTGTTTCCTCTGGTTCCCAAGTCTTGTGCACCATTCTACACACCTGAACCTCTGTGCTTTGGCAATTATTCCTCAGGTCCTACCAGCAAATATTGCCCCCATATCCTCTGGGTCTTATCCATATCATCCCCTCTAAGTATCTTTTCCATTATGTTTTTATAAAGTAACAGTAAGTTAGGCCTCTCTCTTACCACTTCCTTTCCTAGCACAGTCTGTGTGAGGAGAGGCAGCTATGGCTCCTGGCTTTCCTGCCTCTGTTATCCTCAAACACTACGAAGGTATAAAAAGCACTTTAGGAGATGGGGGTCAATTTCCTACTTCACCCTGGCTAGGCTGAGGTGCCCAAATACCTGATCAAATATCAGTGCACTCTAGATGGTTCTCTAATGTTTGCTTTGTTTTGTTTTATTTAGATAAGGTTAACAATTAAAGAAGTCAGTTGCCCCTGACTAAAGCAGGTCACTTAGGTGGTGTTGGTAGCTTCCCGCCCTGCAGGTCAGGAATATACAGCCCCTCTATGGTGATGTGACCTAGTAACTTACAAGTTTTTCAGCCTTGTTGTCTCTCTAGAGAGAGACAGAGATCTATGCACACATCCTTCTTGGCCTTTTCCTCTGCAGAGTTCTCCTTATCACATTAGTAGGAGATCCCTGAAACACCTACCAAATGGTGGACATATGTTCCTTTTCCCTCCCTCCCTCTGTCCTCCTCACACACCCCTTGCCCCAGCCTAGAGAAGGGGATCTTTGGAGACAGAATCCTTTAATTCCAAAACAAAAACATATATAACACCTAATTTATAAACTAGAATTTCCACTGTGGTACTTCCCTTCCACTCCCCAAAACAGAGTCCCACCTCCCACTCTCCACTCCTCACCCTGGTGAAGATTGTAAAAAACAGTAGCCTAAATTAGGGGTCAGATTTCAGATTTCAGAACTTTCTGGCCACTAAAATTACAAAGAACACGGACATACTTTTGCCAGCCAATACCTGCCAACAACAGAAATATCAGTTACCACTGCCCTCTGCAACAATTATCATTTCTTCAAGGAATAAGGTATTTTTTTATTTTAATGCTTAATAGAAAGAAAGAAAGAAAGAAAGAAAGAAAGAAAGAAAGAAAGAAAGAGAGAAAGAAAGAAAGAAAGAAAGGGAGAACAAGAAAAAGAAAGGCAGGCAGGCCTAGTGGTACAGGTCTGTAATCCCAGCTACTTAGGAGACTAAGAAAGGAAAGAAATCCAAAGTTCAAGGCCATCTTTCTGGAACTATATAGTGAATTTAAGGACAGCTGGGCAGCTTCGTGAGACCATCTAGAAATAAAAATGAAGAAGCTGTGAATAAATATAGGTCAGTGATAGAGTAACTGTCCAGCATGCGCCAGATTTCGTCCTCAGCACCATAGAAAAATAACCAGGAAAGCTGCCTCTCTTTGTCCCTGGAAAAAAGGGCCAAGTTAAATGTAGCCTTACCAGAAGTTCTCCTTTCCCTCCCACAGGCTGAGAGAAATGTCTCTGGCCCACCCTAAGGAATCCACAGCCTCTGGATGGGGCTGAGAGTGAATAGCCTATGTTTCATACGCTGATTTCTGGTTTAATTAGAGCGTCCATTAGAAGCAAACAAAACCGGGGGAAGACTTAAACGAGCATGTATGACAGCCAAAGGGACAGCAGAATCACGGCTACCACCCTGCCTAGCTGCTGGGCAGCAACCCAGAGATGTTCAGGTATGTACAGAGTGTTCATGAGGCCAAAAAAAGCCCCTGAAGAAGCTCTCAGGCACTAACTTGTAGGGGGTCTGAAATTGCCCAAAGTTTCAAGCAAATGAAGTCTTGTCTTTGACCAGGCTGCATGTCCTGTGGCTGTCAGTGACAAAAAGCTAAAAGGTCAGCCCAACAGATGGTATCATGCATGGTTGGTGGCCCTGGACTAGGGTGGATTCAGATCTCATGGCTCCTGTTGCAACCCTGGTCAGTCAGTTCATCTCTCTAAGCATGAGTCCATTCCCTGGGAGAGTGGCTGGGGAAACGAAAATTTCCTCCTCTGTAGTTAGTGTTAAAGGAGCCACCAAGGGCGGTATATGAAAGGGACTAGCATGGATCTAGGATATAATCTCCCAGCCTAGCCTGTGTTCTGGCTCTCATTCACTGTAAAGATTTGGGCATTGTAGATGTACTAATCCTGTGTACTAACCCTACAAATATTTGCAACCGGTGGAGGGGTTGTCTATCGCCTGGTCCACCTTCACCATCACTACCATTTAGCCATTCCAAATTGATATCAAGTTCATATTCCACTGTGTTCCTCAAGTTGCAGTGTGCCCTGCTGAACAAACTTGACCCTGAAGATGAATCTGAGCTCATGAATCTGCCCCTAGACTCTGGCCATGCCTTGTTCAGGGCAGAGGCCCCCATGCCTCTAAGAGGGTCATTGTCTTGTACCTCTTCTCAGAGAATGAAGTACTGGCTTAGGCCCAGGTTACCACCTCCTCCAGGGTTCCTGGCCTAGGGCAAGGTCCTGCTAGGGCTTGCATAACCTGTGTATGGTTGAGGACTTCCTTGTATCCAAGCAGACAGAAACCAGAAACGACAGAGCCTGGAATAAGAGCTGGCGGCAACAAGGTGAGAAACCAGAGACATCAGGAGTACCTGTTGCAAGTCCTCACGGCAGTCATGAGTGGATTCTGATCTGTCATGTTACTTATCTGGTCCCAGCATGTTTGGTTTGAAAATGAAAGGGTGGAGTGAAGCAGGGGCCAATTAGCAGAATCACCTAGGAGAAAGTGTGGCAAGACCCCTGGGTACCACCTCAACACATATGAATTCAAAATGTTTTTATTTCCTAAGTTCCTCTGATGATTCTAACCACTGCAGGGTAGGAAGACCCATTAAAGGACCCGTTAGGCCCCACCTAGCCCCCTGGTACTTCTTAATAACATCCTCAGCAGTATGGGATTCATCTCCAGGCCTATGAGGAGGGAGGTGGGAAGGGGTTGAGGGATGGCAGTGGGCACAAAGTCAAGCAGGGTGGGTAACAGGGGGTCCACAATACCCTTTTCACATGGCTGTCCTTAGCTGTGATAATCCCCCAGAGAGCTCCTGGGGAACACTGGACTGGCTGTCAGTCGACAATTACACTTCCTTCATCCCTCTTACACATGCAAGATCATCCCGCAGGTCTTTCCTTTACACGAATATCCTTGTCAGCTTATTGGACACAGCATCAGCAGGGAAGTCTGGGATTGACTTTTGCATTCCCACCCCCTTTTCTGATAAAGGCATGGTGCTTATGCCAAACACTACTGAACCTCAGTGTACCAACCTCCTAAGGGCAAAGTCCACTGGGTATCTCTGCACTTTGGTGGATGCTTCAGTCCTCAGGGAACATTCAGTGATACTCACCCACATGGATGGAGTGCTGTGGAGTGGTGTGGTGGCTGTGTGTGTGGAGCAGGGCCAAGCAAGCCCCCGCCAACCTGCAAAGAGCAACCACCCAGACCAGACACTGGAACAAAAAGAGAAAAAGACAATGGGGGGGGGGGGAAGAAGCTCAAAAGCATCCAGAGGTGACATGAAAGCTGGCATAGCTTCAGATGAGAGGCTGGAGTTGGGTAGGAAAGGAGTGAGGCAGAAGGATGCCAGAGACGGAGAGAATGTAATCAATTTAACTTCCTGTTTTTAAATTTCCAGTTAACTCTTGTCTATAAAATGCAAAAACAGAGCTGATATTCTCTATCTCATGGGCCAGAGGTGGAGAAAAAGTGAGTAAAAACCAACTCAAAAGAATGAAGACTAGTAAAAATGTAACCAACTACTTTATGGAACCCTTACACTGACAGGGGGGACCTACCATAGTCAGACCCATCCAGGCAAAGCAGAGAGGGTGGTGGATGAAGGAGACTGGTGTTTAATGGGCACAGGAGTTTGATTCTGCAATAGGAAGAGTTCTGTAGATTGACAGTGGCAAGAGCTATGCACCAACATGGATGTATGTGATGGTGCTGAACCTGTGTACTTAAAAATGGTAAGAAAAGGGGTGCGGGTGCGTGCGTGCGGGTGCGTGCGGGTGCGTGCGTGCGTGCGTGCGTGCGTGCGTGCGTGCGTGTGTGTGTGTGCGCGCGTGTGTGAATGTATAGTGGTGACAGCTATGCACCAACATGAATGTATGTGATGATGCTGACCTGTGTACTTAAAAATGGTAAGAAAAGGGGTGTGTGCGTGTGTGTGTGTGCATGTGTGTGTGCACGCTTGTGTGTGTGTGTGTGTGTGTGTGTGTGTGTTCGTGTGAGTGCGTGTCTGAAATGCAGAGGCCATAAAAGGGGCATCAAGAATTGTAATCTATTGTTCTCACCTATTCCTTTGAGACTGGGTCTCTTCCTGAAGCTGGGACTTCTTTCTATTCCTCAGGCTGGTAGTCTGAAGGCCCCAGTCATCTTGCCTCCACCTCCCTGGGAATTGGGGTTACAGGCATGCCCAGGATGGCTATCTTACTGTGTGGATGCTGGAATCCAAATTCTAGGCCACTTGACTGTAAAGGGAGTGCTTCTTAACAACTGAGCCAGCCCCAGCTTGAAAATGGTTAAGACAGGAAAAAAAAATGTGTGTGTGTGTGTGTGTGTGTGTGTGTGTGTGTATATATATATATAAAACCTATATATTATATATGAAACAATTTTTAAAATAAAGAGACATGGGAAGGGAGAGAAGAATGAAGGAAATGAGCAAATGAGGTTACACAAAGATGCAGAAAAGGCACACACACACACACACACACACACACACACACACACACACACACACCCCAGAGAAAGAATTTGCCAGTTTGGGTTTCATCATCGTCACCATCATTGTTACTATTATCATTATCATTATTTTTATTATTATTTTACATTTATTTGTGTGTATTTGTGCATGTATGTAGGCAAGTGTGTGCCATGTTGCACATGTAAAGGTGAGAGGCCATCTGTAAGGATTAATTCTCTCCTTCTACCAGGTGGGTAGTGGGGATCGAACTCAGGCCACAAGGCTCCCAGAAGGTGCGTTTATCCACTGCATCTTCCCATCTGGATCTCAGCTCCTGCATTAGGCTTAGCTTGCCTTTCCTTACACTCAGTTTCCATGTTTGGACTGTAATTCCTACCTCTTAGGAATTCATTTCACACATCAGCATGTGGCAGGCTCTAAGAAGCCATTCAGGAAAGAAACTCGTTTAGCTAGTTTTAACCAGGCACTTCCTAAACATGTGTCTTTGGCAACACAAGCATTTTTTTTCACTTAATAAGCAGTTACGTTTGACCAAGCACCCTTGTGAAAACACAGCTGGAGCCAACAGGAAAACCTCTGAGGCAGGAAATAAAGGGAGTATGCTTGTGTCAGGGACCCTGAGGTGGCCCCTATAAAGGCAGGGCAGGATGGTCAGCAGGGAGCAGTCTGGAGACAGCAGGAGCAGCGAAAAGCAGGTGGGCGGTCTTCTGCAGCTGAGCTTTCTCCAGTGCCCCCCCCCCCTCCTCCACTACTGCCATTCCCTCTCAAGGGGGCAGCAAAGAGCAAAGTGCTCTGGGGCTCTGGCCTAGCTCAATCAGTGAGATTGTGGCACTCTCAGGCCCCCTTGAGAGCCAGACACTTGAGTTTTTTTTGTTTTTGTTTTTGTTTTTTTGGTTTTTTCAAGACAGGGTTTCTCTGAATATCTCTGGCTGTCCTGGACTCGCTTTGTAGACCAGGCGGGCCTCGAACTCACAAAGATCCGCCTGCCTCTGCCTCCCAAGTGCTGGGATTAAAGGCGTGCGCCACCACCGCCCGGCCAGACACTTGAGTTTTAAGAGGGATTTCGGGTAACAACACATGCGTGGGCCAGGTTCCTTCCCATAGCTTCCAGAGAGATTAGGAGAGGGGCCACCTCTTTCTCAAACCCTCCTCCAGGACAGCAAGACAGGTAAGACCGAGCCTGTTCTCTTACCTGGGGGAGGCAGAGGAGGAGGGAGAGTGGAAAATGTGTGTGCTGTCCCAGGTGAGCTCATGGATCATATAACTAGAGGCAAAGAACCTGTGGAGCTCAACCCTGTCTTTATATAGGAAACCTGGACACCCCTACCCCCATACCTTCCCCATCACCTGATGGGTGGAGAGTGTGGAAGCTGAGTTCAGCCCCAAAGAAGAGAAAAAACCTGGAAGAGAGGCCTCAGATCTCCTTAAAGAGCCTGCTCAGGGTGCTGGCCCAGCCCAGGCCCCAGTGTGTCATCACTGAGCCACAGAAGCTGGAGACTTCCAACCTCCTATCTCACATTTCTCAAAAGAGGGTGGGGAGCAGACCTTCCCTGGTTCAAAGGGCATGTGGCACTTCCAGGATCAGAAGATCATGTGAAAGCCAAGAACAGTGTGGATACAGCCAGAGTACAGGTGTCCAGAAACAGGTGTGAACAAACATGCAACTTCCCTGGGGACCAACGCTGAGCTAAGAATGACCAACAGCCTGTGTTCCAGAGATTTCCCCTAATGAAAAGAAGTAAGGGAAAGGCACCCAGAAAGCGCTAGAAAAAGGCCAGACAACTGTAGCTTCTATTGCCAGGGTTGGCTTGAGAATATAAAATCAGGCTGGTAACTTCCACAATAGCTGTCTGCCAGCTGTCAGCAAGCAGCAGAAACTTGTTACTATGTCCACTATTCTCTCTCTCTCTCTCTCTCTCTCTCTCTCTCACCCACATACCTACTTAAACACACATTCTCTCTCTCTCACACACACACACATCACCCACATACCACATACCTACTTAGACACACATTCTCTCTCTCTCTCTCTCTCTCTCTCTCTCTCTCTCTCTCTCACACACACACACACACACATCACCCACATACCACATACCTACTTAGACACACATTCTCTCTCTCTCTCTCTCTCTCTCTCTCTCTCTCTCTCTCTCTCTCTCACACACACACACACACACACACACACACACACACACACACACACATACACACACTTGCAAACACACAATCATGCTCAGCTCATGCCCGGTACTGTGTTCCCTCCACAGTGATAGCTGAGGCCTCTCTGCAGACAAACAAGGCCAGATTCCACCAACAGCCACCCACAACACAGAGGACGGGGCCTAGTAGCTCACTGCCAAGTCCAGACCTCCCAATGACTCACTCTATTACAGATCACAAGCCCAAGGTCAGCAGAAAGAGGCTCCTCTGGCCAAGTGTTCTGTGGGAAGCAATCTCTTCTGGGGTGAAAATGTAAATTCACCCAGGCCTTGGAGAGCCATGTGCCCCCCCCCCCACTTCTTCCAGAATCCTTCTCAAGTATATAATACAGATGTGGAATTCCAAAACACAAGTAGCAGCATGTGCACTGAAGCCTACATACTCACACTCAAATTACCAATGCCCCTAACACACCAACACTCCTAATACAACACTCCTAACCCATCAACACAGCTAAACCACCAGCATCCCTAACTCACCAGCATCCCTAACTCACCAGCATCTCTAACACACCAGCATCCCTAGCACATCAGCATCCCTAACTCACCAGCATCCCTAAATTAGAACCCACACTCATTCACGCTACTTTACAGAAGACAGACTCATAATGGAGCTTTTCTTCTCGGTCCTTTGAAATTCTGTGTACGAAACCACCAGCCAGCATCATTCACACACATCCACTAACCAAGAGTGAAGAGTGCACTGAGTCCTAAGAGCGGAATGGTGGCACTCATGATATTCTGTACACACCCAACTTTACCCACAAGCTCTGAACTCCAACTCGGTTTTTGCTGCTTTTTAAAAATAGCATACAAAGTAAAGAATTTTATTACAGCACTTACACACGTGAGTCAATACACTTTGTTCTAATTCATCTCCCATGTTTTGGTTTCGTATCATCCAACTTAGAAACTACACACACACACAGAGCATACTTTCCTATCCAGTCATACAGAAATAGAGACATCCATATGTGTATATTTAATCAAGAGGAAAACCGTCCTTTAAGGTTTAGAGAGAAAAAATGACTACCCCAAGTGTGCTCACTACTGTCTTCTTAAAAGGTGGAGAACAGCGTAGCTACAAAGTACACATAGTGGGTGTTCTAGAACATATATTCTGAGCAGAGACCTCCCATGCATGCTGAAATGCCTGTCCTGAGAACCTGATTGGGAACCAGCAGAAAGACTAGTCTACCTGCAATACCAGCTAGGAGGACAGAGTTAGATCCAGTCAAGAGAGGAGGCCTGGAGGAGGCTGATAGATACCTCAGCCAAGTCCCTGAGTTTCTTCGGGTGGCCCCTATGTTAGGAGCCAAGTCCCTGAGTTTCTTCGGGTGGCCCCTATGTTAGGAGGCAGCTGAGAGAAAGTGTACACAAACCATAAAGGTTCTTCTCTTCCCTCATGGCCATGAGGGATCTCCATTTTCAGAAGTGTTATGTTCATTGTTCCACAGTCCTGCCTTCCGAGTTCCCTATGACCACGAAGTATCCTTGAACCTGCGGCTCATGCTGTAGGAACAATACTGAAACTTCCATGGCCCAATGGGGGATGTATTTAGGAATTACTGCTAGTTTTTTTCATTGCTTTGTTTTGGTTGCTGTGCTAGGCATCAAACCAGGGCCTTGTGCATGGTAGGCAAACATTCCACTGATTAAGCTAGGCCCCAGCCAAGACACTTGCTGTTTCTGGGGACAAACTGCATCATGTGTTGGATGGAATTCCGCCTTGGCGAGAATAGCAAGTTCCTCAGGCTGGGTGAAGGAGCCACAGTACCAAGGCTGCTTCTCCTCCCATGGCCACGGTGGGGTGCACCATGGCACAAAGATTTACACCTCCAAGATTTCAGAAGGTGGCCAGAAAGTGGCCACTCAAGCTTCAATAGAAAAAGTGACAGGGCATCAATGTCCAGAACTGTCACTACAACTCTTTCTATACTATTTGATTTTTTTTTTAGATTATGTTACTCTGAGAAAAATATAAGGAAAACCCAGTCATGGAGGATAAGGGATCCATGAACTAGCTGTGGAGGCACATGGACCTGTGGGAGTATTTGGGGAAATAGGGCCATATGGACATGTGATGCTAATCGTGTGGCTGGGGCATAGTGTTCAGGGGCAGCCCCCAGAAAGGTATGGAGAAAGGAGTACCCAGCCATGACTCACAGAAATGGCTAGAACATTACACGGGCATCTGAAAGTGACTAGAAGAAAGGCGGGTTAGGGCCAGACCATGGAGAGGAGGGCCAGAATTCAACCAATGAATCTGGAACTTAATCAGGTGACTCATGCATGGCTATATGGTGCTTACAACAGTGACGGGATAGACACCAGGAAATGTCAGACATTTAGCTAGCCAGGTGGGCTCCCTGAATCAGAAGGCAGCTCACAGACACCAGAAGTTCCCTTTGGAGTCCCCAGACAGGTTGCCTGCTCTATCCAAACCTGTGGTCACTGTAACATTACAGCACTCAGGTTTCCCCTCTAGCTAGGGCAGCAGCTTTACAACATGCCTGAGTCCACCCAGGAGCTGGACTTAGGCTCCTCCCCTTTCTCCAGAAGGTCTTACAGCAAGTAGGAAGGTATAAAAGAATCCACGCCTGGCCCCCAAGTCCAGCTTACTGAGGATATCCTATGTGAGGCACACCCCAAGGATTAAATGATCTCTACTCTCCAGGTGGGGCAGATTCCCAGGATACCAGATAGCAGGGCTGGGATCTCATGGGCGCAACACTGAGAGACAGAGGGAAACCTGAGACACGGGTCACTCCTTCCCACTCAGGACAGGGCCTCTAGTTCTGTCACTGATAGACTCTGAGCCCTTAGTATCTCTATTTACCAAAAACACTATAATAAAAAAACAAGAAAGCTATCCTCATTTTACAAATGGGGGAAACCAAGGTACAGAGTCAGGCAATGTGGCTCCAAATTCCTGCCCATCCCCAGGATGCTCTGCTTCTAGGGTCACACTAAATTACATGTAGCCGTTCTCCTTTGTGCCCAGTGTTGGGGAATGGGAGAGCAACACTGACTGTCAAAGTCACTCAAGTATCCCTCCCTCACCAAGTACAAGTCCAGGCAGCCCCTAGTAGGCTCTGTCTATGCATGGCCTGTACAAGTACTGAGCCACTTCCCAAAGACTTCATGGCCACCCATATCCTGCAGAACTACACAAAGTGCTGGATCAACATGCCACCATTTTGTCTCCCGAAAAAGAATCTGAGTCAAATACTCACTCACTGAGGTCTGGGGCAGGAAGGGGTGAAAACATGGAGCTGAATCATTATGTGTCTCAGCCCATCTTCTTCTTCCATAACAGAACACCTCTGACTGAGTGTGTAACAGCAGCAGCATTTGGGGTGGGGGCGGTCACAATGCTACATCCCTGGACATACAAGAGTATATCACAATATTTGGGGAGGACCCCCGCATTGCAAGGCAGAAGAGAAAATGCATGCAAGACAGTAATCCCATTCAAACCCACTCTTGTCAGAAACTTACTCACTCCCACAGTAACTGACCTGTTCCCATAACACAGCTATCCAACCCATTCAGTAGGTCAGAGCCCTCGTCTCAGTCTCCACTTGAAGGACCTGTTTCCCCACTATGCTATAATAGCAGTTCAATTTGTTTCTTCAGAATATGTAAGTTTATTAATATTTCCACTGTAAAAATGCATGGCCTTGGTCTTTCCTTCTTGCCTTTATACAAGAGCCAAAAGAGAGACACCGGCCCCTTTAAATAGCCTCAAAGTAGAGTCCAGGAATGTCGCCTAGAGCGTGACCTTTGCAACCAAATCCAACAACCAAAACTTCATGGTTTTCCTCAATGAAGTTCAGCAGCCACCAGTGGGCACAAACACTGTGATGATCAGCCTGGCCCTGACACGGCTTCTGACAGCAGAATTTGTATGTTTGACATCAACCCCTACTTTTCCCAGCATAATTCTCTTTGCATGAGAGGCACCTCCAAAAGAATTGGCCTTTAGGGCTATGTCCAAGAGGGCTTTCTTATATTATCTTGCCACTTTGGATCCCATTGATGTTGCAGAGCTTCCTGGCAGTAAGGACACCATGTCACTTGCCCATCTTGGCCAGCACCAAGCTCCAAAGAGCGCCAGTTCAATTTCAACATTGTTTTTAAACAGGATATTCAAGACATACCAATATTCAAAGGCCAGTGCTTTTAAGAGACACAGTTCAACTCCCTGCCAATAAAGTGAACTTCTGAGGCCCTCCACTGACTCAGCCAGTCTAGAGGAGTTGAATGGCTTGTAAACACTCCATTCACAAGTAAGAACAAGATGTCAAGACAGACTGGAGAGATTGCATGTTACTTTCCCAAAGTATAGGTAAGCATGGCATACCACAATGATGAGCAAACTTAACACAAGAGTCAGTCCCCAAGGGAGCACCACAGAAGCCTATCATGGTGGGACAACCTTGAACGTTTTCATTTGGCTTCCGAGTTCTGCTATCCATGGGCCTCCTGCTTTGTTCTGCTAACAGTGGAAAAGTAACATAAAGCCAGTCAGGGATCTTACCCTCTGCCAGTCCTCCAACTGTATTTTGCTGGAAAACTGAGCAAAGTCAGACTCTGGAAGCCTACTTCAGCCACTATACAAGGGCTCTCAGAGACAGCCACTGCTCTCAGGGAATTTCAGTTTGTCTGGGAGACACTCTCCTATTAGGCACCTCAGTGCCATAAGGAAGGGGTGGAATGGAACAGAGATGGGGCCAGAAGAGGCCTCACACCCAAGGAGGGTGGGATCATTCCAGGTCACTGGTCACAACAAGGCTGGGGACAGTGAGGAATGGAGAAGATTTGGAAGTTTGTTACCTGAGTTAGGTCAGACCCCTCAGTCCTAAGAAGACCCAATGACTGAGGCTCAGGCACCTGTCTTCAATGAGTCAATTAAAGAAACAAATAATTGGAAAAAGCACAGGAAAGGGGATTTTATTCAATGTGGTCCTGATGGGGAGATAAACACACAAGTCCAGTGTTTTTCCATCTTCGGGGTCCTGCCCTGAGGTTTACACTTAAACAGAAGGAAGAGCAAGGGGGTGGGGGGAACAGTGTTCTAGGCGGAGGTGCCAATCACTGCCTCAGCTCCAGTCTCTGGCAAGGCAGTCTGACAAGTTGTCACAGCTATCTGAAATCTCTTCCCGAGAGATAAACTCCCCCTCTGGCTAACAGCAACCTTCAGTGTTTTCCTTTCTCCCAGCATAAGCCACCTCCCGGGAAATCCCAATACCTTAGCCTGCACTGTCTCAATAGTCTGCCAGCCAAATGGAGGAGGGGCAAACTCGCTTCATTCCCGACAGGGCCAGTTACAAGTTCATCTACTCTGACTTGAGGCCACATACCTGGATCAAGACCCAAGGGTACAAAGATGGCCCAGTCCTCTACCATGTAGTCAGTGAAGTCCTAGTTCAACTTTGTAGCCTGGTAAATTACATAACCTCTCTGACCGTCAGCTGCCTCACCTGCAGAGAGGTGTGTACTTATGTGCTTCCCTTGAGGAAGGGGGAAATGGAAGCATATTGATCAGCTACTGCAGTGACGAAGTGTCCAATAAGAGTTTGTCTCTGTTGCAGTTACTTGCAGAGATACTGCCAATTAATTCCCTAACTCAGAGAGGGAAAGCCACCTCTGTCAATATGGATGCCTGAACTTTCCCCAGGATCCACCACCAAGACTAGCTTCACCTTGCCTAAAGGAGTGTTTCTTTTAGCTGTTGGCTAAAGAACTAATGTTTGAAATACACAGGCCTTCATGACAGGTTTGAACAGAATCCCATTGAACTACAAAATAGGATGACAATAAACCACACAACAGGATACGGGCCACAGGGCTCCACAGAGGGGGCTCCAGGCCTCAGAATTAATTTCCTATCCTCTCTGACCAAAAGAGCTTGATGGCAAGGCCAACTCTACTTCCTGATGACTACAGACCCACTGGCAACAGGCCGCCGCCGCCAGGGCAGCCCCAGAGAGACATCTCCTGGCTTCTTCCTCCAAGTGTAACCTCAGGCAATGACTTACCTCCTCAGAGCTTTCATTGTCTGTGCGGGGGGTTCCTCACAGCATCTAGGTCCTAGAAAGGCTATGAAGATTAAAGCCCTTAACTTTAGATCTGGCAAGCAGTTACCTAAAGCTCCTGGGTTGGTTTTTATTTTGAGGAAAAAATAGATTCCTGGAAACTGTCATTTATGCTAATTGCTTCCTTCAACTCTCCTTGCTTGAAGAAGGGGGTGCTCTCAAGATCTGCCCAGGGTGGGAGCAAACCCACCCATAAACACTGCCTGCAGACTACAGCACACTTGAGACACAGTGTGTCTCCATTCTGCCATCCTACTTAACGGAAAGAAAGCTAAGTCCCAGAGGAATGAGGGGATTCGACCAGGCTGTCCCATGAGGGACACCAACACTCCCACAATCACTCCTCTTCCCTGTCATTTCTGAATATAGAGACAGAGCTGCTTAAATTAATCCCCGTTATGCAACAAAGGAAACTTGGACAGCTAAGTAGCATGGGGGATGGGGAGCTGCCACTAATATCAGTTTACATGGGCTAAAAGTCACAAACAAAAGTGCTCCAGGAGGCTCACTCACATGGCCTCCTCGATCACCTTTACCTGGTACTCAAGTTCCAGCCCAGGATGGAGAGGGTCCTTGAGTACCAAGACACCCTTAAACTTCTGTGTGGTCCGTTATAATCCAGGTCACAATCCTTCTAGAGTGTGAGAAAACAGCCCCAGGGTAGCAGCCAGGTGAGGGTCCAGGTCAGCTGCAGGACTGAGGGTGGGGGGGGGAACCTCCCTCCATTACCCATGCCCCCTGGGGCCTGGAAGAAAGACCTGGACTTCCCCATAGCCCAGAGGTGGGATGCAGGTGCTCTGGCCTCTGAGATTCTCTAGGAATATATTTCCGGTGCAGATGCTGACATGGTAGGACTTCACTTTGCCAAACAGATGTCCTCCAAAATGTTCTGGAAGTTAGGAGACCTAAATTGCTGTGCAGCTCGGCCACCACAGGGACTCTAAGCAATCACATCGCATCTCTGGGCACCCACCAGCACAGAAGCTTGACAGGAGGATCCCTAGTGCTTTGGTTCAAGGTCTATTACAACGTCTAAAAGCACATGCTGAAAGGGGCTGCCACTGTCTCTAAGGAGGCTGTCAGAATGTCAGACGTCAGAATCTACGTAACTGATAGCACCATGGATAAGCAAAGGTGAGTCAGTGTGTAGGAGGTTCAGCTTACTAACATTAATGCACACAAGACCTATTTGCAGCTTTAAAATACCAATTTTTTAAATATTTTTTTAAGTTAAGCCCACCTTATAGGAGCATGGTGGTGCACACCTAACATCCCATTACTTGGGAAGTGAAGACAGGAGACATACAAGCTCAAAGCCAGCCAGGGAGGCATCTAAGGAGACACCGTCAGAAAAAAAGAACCAAAGACATAGAGGAGCTGAAAACCAGGAACAAAAACAAGCCCTTGTGCACGCATCTTAGTTACTGTTCTATTGCTGTGAAGAGACACCATGACCAGGGCAACTTATACAAGGAAGGGTTTAATTAGGGGCTGGTTTATACTTTCAGAGGGTCGATCATCCTGGTGGGGAGCATGGCGTCATGCAGATAAGAATGTTGCTGCAGCAGCAGTGGAGACCTTACATCTTATCCTCAGGATAGAGGCAGAGAGAGAGAATGGGCCTGGTATGGGCTTTGGATACCTCAAATCCTACCCCCAGTGACACACCTCTTCCACAGCAAGACCACACACCCTAATCCTTCCCAAACAGTTCCACCAATTGGAGACCTAACATTCAAATATATGAGCCGATGGGGGCCATTCTCATTCAAACACACCATTTATTATTGGTAGGAATGTTTAAAAGGACACCAAGGTTCTTCCCTAAGTAAAAAGCACAATGTCCAAGGACCCAGCAATTCCACCTGAGGGTACATCTAAGGTGGACTTGAAAGCAAGGCCTCAAAGAGGTAAATGGATGGGAAGAAAGAACCCTGTTGTCCGTCACAGAAAAAGATAATATGGTCTTAGCCATATGATGGAATACTATCTAGCCTTAATAGGGGTAAAACATCTGACACATGCTCAGTATGGATGAACTTGGAAGACATTATGCTGAGTGCCAATAAGCCAACTGCAAAAGGGGAGCTATGACACGATTCTGGTTGCATTCGGCACTTAAAGGAATGGGATTCAAAGACACAGGGAGAATGGAGGCTGCCCGGGTCTGGGGGGCGGGGGGAGAAATAGGAACTCGTTATTTAAGAAGCGGGTTTCAGTTTTGCAAGATGAAAAAGATGTTTGAGTCTGGCAGCATCGTAAAGGAGAGGTACTCAGCACCGCTGAGGGTACGCTTAAAAGGGCGAGAGATGGGCTCAGTCAGTAAAGTGCCTGCCAAAGATGCATGAGGATCCAAGTTCAACCCCCCAAAGCTTCCGTATGCAGCAGCCAGGCACAGAGGCACAGAGATGGACAGAGGTGGATCCCTGGAGCTCTCTGGCCCGCCAGCCTAGCAGTTTCCAGCAAAAGAGACCCCATCTCTCAAAAGGCAAAGTGATGTGCTGGAGACATGCCTCAGAACTTAAGAGCACTCGCTATTCTTGCAGGGGACCTGGGTTCAGTTCCCGACGTCCACACGGTAGCTTACATCTATGTGTAACCCCAGTCCTAGGATATCCAATGCCCTCTTCTGAACTCTGTGGTCACCAGGCACACATGTGGTATATAGACACAGACATACATGCAGGCAAAACACTCATACACACTTTGGAAAAACAAAATACAACAAAAAAAAAAGCATGACAATCTGAGTTTGATGCCTGGTACTCACATGGTAGAACAAGAGAAGAATTTGTCCTCTGACCTCTACATGCACATATGTTACATGAGTATATATAAATACAATGTATATATAAATCAACGCAATGTAAAAATTTAAAAATAGTAAGGTGGGCAGCTCCTGAGGAACAACATTCAAGGTTGATCTCTGGCCTTCCCATACAAGCACACACATGCACACACATGGGAACATACACACACACACACATACAAAAAAAAAGTTTTAAAAAGGGCAAAACAACATGTTTTATGTATATTTAGCCCCAATTTCAAAAAGATGTAACCTACAGTTTGCTCCAAGGATCTATCTCAGACTTCGCAATCTGAATTCACTGAGGTCTCTTGCACCCCCTCTGGGACCTGGCCTTTGTCTATCATCCACCTAGGAGTCTCCACAGTGTCAGTCAACCCCCACTTCCTACCCCCATCCCTGGAACTGTCCACCCCACAGCACTGTCCCTGGCCCAGGAGCCTATGGAGGAAACCTCTGAAAGGCCAAATCCAGGGACACTCAGGCTTCAGCAAAGGAAGACAAATGCTTAGGCCACAAAACTCAAGTCCTGCTCCATCCACAGGCCAACTTGGCTGGATGACACAGCACTTCCTCTCTAATACGTGCCAGCCTCTTGTCACCACAACAGACATCCTCCCAGAATACATCCCAGATGTTCAGAGACACGAGGGAATTGACAAAACCCAGCTATATGTCTGTGTGAGAGACCAGGTGGGTGACAAGCCCTAAGACACGGCTCTTGGAGTTGGTACCAGGGAAAGGAGGGGGCCCAGGATTCAGTGGGTACAGCTCGGTTGAAATCCACACTGGCCTGGGAGCCAGGCACCCTCTGCATGCCTCTGAATTGGGTGCGACCGTGCCAACTTCTACACGGCCAGCTTCCACACCCTTCACAGAGGCTGCACCTTGTAAAGTGTGCCCAGTGATTAGCCCAATAAACAGAGGAAAAAAGCAGCACCCACAGCAGTCCTGTCGCCAGGCTTCACTTGCTCATTCCTCTACTTATAATTATATCAGGTGACGTATCTGTATGTCTGTCACCTGTGAGTATCACCACCCATTGCTGTTCACTGTGCCTCACTAAGACACTGTAACAATGGCCCAAGGAGTCAGGGGGGTCAATGGAGTTTTACCCATATGCACAAAGCAGGGCTTTATGCCCTTCCTACATTCAATCAACGATGAATCTGTGTGCCCCAGAGTCTAGGGGACAACACACAGGAAAACGGCCAAAGACATAAGCACCATTAAGGCTGAACCCCAGAGTTCAGGGGGCAATAGAGGTTCAAGATTTGAGGGTAAAGTACCTGAGGCCAGAATTCACATGAACTCTATCTACTATTAAATTATTTCTACAATACAGGAATATATGTGTGATCAGGCCAGTCATGGCTACCAGGACCTTACTCCAAGTACCTCTTACCTCTTATCCCAGAAAGGTGACACCATGTCAGAAACCCTACACATGACATTCAAAGACCTTAGGAACAGAAACCCAAAAGGACGGATCAAAAGATTCAGGGTTCAGCCTCTGGGCTCCCTCTTGTTAAATTGAAGCTATGTGACATGTATAATTTATTCCTGACACTTTAGAGTAAGACAGATTTAAGGTTTTTCTGGATGCAGAGACAGCAGAAAGCTTTCACTACAGATGAGAGCGGAGGCTAGTGAAAACCTTCTCCCTGAAAAGAAAGAACTAGGGTCTGTGATTTAAACCAAAGCTCCCTGAGAGAAGGTCTCTGTGACAGAAGATGAGGGACCAAGGGTGAGAGTGACTCCAGGTTTGCAGAGGTCCCATCAGGGAAAATGACATGCTGTTGTCAGAGAGATCTCCCCACAAACTACCTATTAGTGCACTGCTGGGGGGTGAGGGAGCAGCAAGGTGGGTGGGGTCCTGGTCTTTGAGATATTTATGATCTAGAAGGGGAGAAAGAGGAAACCCCAATTCACTCAAGTAATTGCCAAACCTTGAATGCCCTAAATAGGAGGTGCTATTTAGATTTGGGAGTGACGTCAACAGGGACACCAAGGCTAAGGGTGAAGCTGGTGATGTGTAGGAGAAAGAAAATTGTGTGTGGCTTGCAAGCTCAGTCATTGGTAAAGTACTTACAAAAGACCTGAGTCAGATGCCCAGAATCCACATTAAAACAAAACAAAATTAAACTAAACTAAACAATTGGGCACAGTGGCTCACTCTTGTAATCCCAGCACTGGGGAAGGGAAGATAAGTAGAGTTGGCCAAATGGCCTAGCCTAGTGTGACTAGTCTAGTGACAGTCTGTCTCAAACAGACAAGGTAATGCTAGGCATGGTGGCACAGGTCTTTAACCCCAGGACCCGAGTTCTAGGCCAGCCTGGGCTACAGAATAAAACCCTGACTCAAAACAGCAACAGCCCCAAGGCTGGGGAAGGTGAAGGTAGTGATGTGTGAGAAGCATACCCAAGGAAGACGCACACAGCACCTGAGGAATAACGGGCGGGATTGTCCTCCGGCCTCTATAAACACACATACACAAGAAAGGAAAGGGACTCGGGCACGCGGGACTGTGGAATGGGAATGTGGGATGACTGACTGGGGGGCTGGTCTCCCATAAACCTGCTAAGGAACAGGGGAAGAGCTTCGGAGCACAGCACAGGGACAGAGAGCCCGAGCTGAACTCCAAATGTGAAACATCTGAAGGCATTTTATCCCCCACTCCGTGTTTCTGTTTGGTTCTGACCTTGGCCCTGAATTCAGAGACGAAAGAAAGAAATCGAGTGAATGAAGTGGGAGAAGGTTCTTCGCTGTGAAATCCCCAGGATGTGCGGCCCACCACTCCAGCCACCCCACACCAGAGGGGCAGAGCTAAGGGGACCCTTGAGCTTATCCACTTTGTCATTCCTACGCTGCTCCCCCCTCCCCCAGATGCCCAGCCAACCGTATCTGTGCTGCTGGCAGCACTGGGTGACCTTTGATCATGCCAGCTGACCCCTGGATGACTCAGCTTCCTGGTGATGAACTTGTGAAAGGTCCCCAAGCAGGAAAGAGTCAGAGAGCTATAAACAGAGCCCTCCAGAAACATCTGGGACTTTCTCCCCCAGGTTCCAGGGCGGGGCTAGAGTCATTCAACACTCTAGAGCTGCCTGAACGTAGGGTCTGCAGTCTTGAAGGGCTGTGGGTGATTTCATGTCAACAAAATAAGCTATAATTTCGAGGCGGGCATTTTGGAATTCAGGGACAAGGCAGGCCCAAAATGGGACATGAGCAATTGGCTCCTCTCCCAGAATGCACTGCAAGCAATCCTTCCTCCCAGCTTTCTTCTCAAGGCAAAACTGCTCTGGTTGGGAGTCTACATTTATGGCCAAGTCTAAACAGAGCACCTAGAAATCACACTGTCCGGAGGAACAGAGAGGCCATGAATTTGAGTCACACTTGCTGCTCACTCAATGCACCCTGGTCGCCTTGCACTGCAAGTAAACACAGGCTTCACTTCTCCTTGGGGGTCCCACACTCCAGGATGAGAAAACACTCCCCTGTGCTTTCCTGGTCCCTTCTTCTCTCTGGCTGCTCTGAGATCAGACATGTGTTCTCAATTGTGCAGTAGCTTCTGGGGACAGCCCAGCTTTGCAGTAACTTGATTTCCAGGGCCTAAAAGAGAATTTTAGTAACTTTCTTAGGATGTCATTGTCAGAAAATACAAAGAGTAAGGACTGGGACATGTCACCATACTGATGGGGGCCTGCTCACAAGTCTTAGAGAGGAACCCTACATTTGAGGGGTCAACAGAGCCCACCATTACCTGTAGTCATGGAGCTTGCACCCCATAATAGCATATTGCATTTTCAACTTCTCCAACTCCAATCCAAACCTGAAAGGGTCCATTGGAAGTAAACAAGTTGCTAAGCGTTAGTCCAACTTGCAGATCATGAAGGCGGCTCTATTTATAATTGAAGGCCATTTCTAAGCTGATATCCTCAAAGCTCTAAGATGCATGGCTGTCTTCAATAATTCTGGAAGCAAGTTTGTTGAACCCTTCCTCCCTTCCCAGCATGCACAAGTGCTTAGAACCCAGATGTTTCTGGAAAAGCTAAGAGGCCAAAGGGGGTGAACAAGTTTGATGTACGGTTTCATTAAGAGGGGTGCCCTGGGGCTGCAGGGGAAATGGCTCCACAGGCGAGGACCAGAGTTCAGATTCCCATAATCTTATATAAATGTTGGACAGACTCAGTGGCCTACCTATAATCTCAGCACATGGAGGTGGAGACAGTGGTCCCATGGAGGGTTAGATTAAATGAATCACTTAGTAAGCTTTGGGGGTCAATTGAGAGACCCTGCCTCAATACATAATTGAGTAATTAAGGAAGTCATCTGACATCAACCTTGAGCCTCCATAAAAACACATTTGTATCTGACATACAATGTGCCCATTCACATGCAAACATGCATACATACACATGCATACCATAAACACGCACAAGAAGGGGTGAGGGAGAGAGCCTCCCATCTTACATTTGGGTACTGTCTTGAGCTCTACTTCAATCAGACTAAATCTTTCCTTCTACTGTTTATTTCTGAGTAACTACCTAGCATTGGCTAAAACAGAAAAGGGTCTGTTCCCAACGGCAGCACCCAGAAAACAAGCTGAGTCACCCTTCCTGTGCCAGGGAAATCCACAGCTACATGGTGCTATAGTCAGCAGGACCATCCACCTGTTCCTGAATTGGCTTCTAGGAGAAATCGGATTCCGTTTCCATCACGTATGTGTTTCAGGTGTCCCTCTCTAATCCAGGATTGATCAGCAGAGTCCTCCTGCACTTAATTTAGCTACCTGCACTGAACAGAAGGAATGCTAATAGGAAAGCATGTCCGGCCACACCTTAACCTTCCCAGAGGGCAAGGAACCATATAGGAGTCTAAGCTTGTAGAACAAGCCTCCAGGCTACTTGGGCTCCTGGGGCCAGTAAAGGTCACTTAGGCAAACCCTAAACTTTATGGTCACTCCTGCTTTCACTAAGTCGGGCCCACTTCTGAGAAGCAATGCCTCTGACCGCAGTGGTTCCCTTTTCCTACCTTTATTTCCACTGTCCCTTGCTCAGCAGGGAAGGTTCTCACCCCTGCAACAGGCTGGTCCCTGCAAAGCACCAGGAGGTTCCCAAGGGAACTGAGGGAGAGTACTGAGCTGAGCTTCAGGAACCCCTAAACAACAAAGTATTCTCACCAAGGACCAGGACCTTGGACCACAAAGCAGATCATCAGGAGACCCTCAAGATGAGCTGGTTGGTGTCTGGAGGACCTGCTGTGATGCATTAGAACGAGGAATATACACCTACAACTTCTTCAGGCCTAGACCCACACTGAGATACTACTGAGCCTGCACAGGGCCACGCAGACCCTTTCCCTCCTTTTGAGGCTCAGAGTCCCTGAGAATGATCCATCTCCCTTCGAGGAACTGATGTAATGTGCATCTATCCTTCTTGGGCATCAGGCCTCATGGGAGAGGCACCTGTCTCACAATGAGTACTGTTGCTTGATGGTAGCCAGGGTATAAAGCATCTTCACAGATACCCTTAAGTCTTCCCAAGAGGGACATTACCATGAACTAGGGAGGCAACAGATTGGAGACTACGGTAGCAAACAAACCCACAGATGGTGACTATGGAAATCCATGTCTCCATTCTTCACTGAAATGCAGCCAGATCACTTATACACCCATGCACACACAGACACACACATGCACACATACATGCACAGCAGTAGCATTCTTTGGGTCTAACTTCTTAAACTTAATTATCTACCAGCACTCAGCACTTTTAATCCACCAACAGACAGCCAGGGGACACTCCTAACCACCTTGCCATGTTTGGACAGAGAGCACCCTACACTCAGGCCATGGCTGAGACACGCTGTGCGGGCAAGTCTTGTGCCCACAAGCCAGCACTCACCCCTACCTTCGGTGCCTGATGCCAAGTACCAGCAAAAGCTATGAAGAAAGGGAGGTCAGGGGACCCTGAGACAATAGCCCCTATTTCTGCACAGACAAACAAGCTCAGAAATCAGGACAGTACACAGTACAAGAGCCAGATAATCCAGGAATATCCCTCCCCAACACATCTCCAGACTCATCTGCCTGGTTCTCCAGAGGATTAGAATGCTCCTGGTGCTCCTCAAAATTAGAATGAGGGTGCGCAATGGTAAGTCCATAGAGGTTTCCCTAGCAACAGCCTTGTGCATTCTGATGGTAACCTCCTCTTCCCTTATGTCTCAGGTGAAGACACCAGCAGGCAGTTGAGGACTCAACTGGGTAAGAGCTCAAAGCCCAAGGTCACAGCCACAGGGAATCTTACAGGAACACAGGGGCTGTCTTTACCCCGTTCCCTAGAGCCCACTTTAACAGTAAATAAGATGGCAGGAGTAACCTGCACAGCGCTTTAAAGCTATGCTCCCCAGGCTAAGGAGGTGGCTCAGTGAAAAACCAGTCGTCATACAAGTGGGAACCTGAGTTTTGATCCCCAGATCCCACATAAAGGCAGGCACGGTACTGTTTGTAATCTCAGCACTTCTACTGCAGGATGAGGGGTGTGGAGACAGACAGAAGGATGCCTGGAAGCTTCCAGGCCAGCTAGCCTGGCACGTGCAGTGGTGAACAGAAGACATTGTCTCAGCAAGAGGGGAGGTAAAGATCAGCACCCAAAGTTGTCCTCAGACTTCAGTCTATATGACATAATGCTGATACCTGCACTAGGAAAAAAGGGAGGGGGAGAGGGAGGGAGAGGGAGGGAGGGAAAGAAGGGGAGAAGGATATAAAAAAAAAACTGTGTTCTCTGCATGGTATAGTAATACATACCTGTAATCTCAGCACTTTGAAAAGCTGAAACAGGAAGAATGAGAGTCGGAGGACAGCCTCAGCTACAATCATGAAAGCCCATTTCAAGGCAAAAACAAACAAACAAAAAAAAACACAATTTGGGCTGACAAAACTGGCTACATCATCTTCTAAGTTGGAGGATAGGCCCACTCTTCCCAATTTCAGATGAGAAGCCTGTACCCCTAGTGGACCACAGAACTCTAACACAGTGCTGGTCCCAATAGGCCACTTTTACGCTGCAGCGTGAAGAGAAATTCTCAGGCCAACCTCAAATTCAGGTTCATATACTGAGCGCTGAAGCAGTCTGATGAAACAAAAGGGCCACCAGAACTGCAATGTGTTCCAGAGAGAGAAGCCAAATGGAGCCCAAAATATCTCATGGCCATAAACACTTTTCAACCTCCTCCTCATGCTGCCTTGCTGGAGCACATGACTGAAGAGCTAGCCATACATCAGAACCCCACATTCTATGAAATGACTTCTTGCTGGTACGCCCCTGGCCTCCAGTTCCACCCTTCCAGGATTGAGGCTGCGCTTCATCATGAACATCAGCCCTTTCTGCTCGTCCATCAGGACCCAGAATAAGGGTGCTGATTATTAACTCCTGTGTCTACACCCCCTACTGCATTTACCCTCCACCCTGCCTTGGTCTCACTCCAGCTCTATACCAAAAGAAGGCCCATACCCCAGGGGGATGTTAGTTTTCTGAAGTTCCATTTCCTCTCATCTACGAAATGAGAAACAGCACCTCACTTTTCCCACATGCCTTGGAAGGACAGCTAAAGGGGTGGAATGACAGAGGCACATAACAATACAAACATGCTCTGATGATCACTGCATCAGCAAGACACAGCCAATAAAAGAGTGGCATTCTGGTAAGCCAGTTTTCAGAAATAACCATGATGCCCGAGGGTTGGTTCTGCACTAGCCAAAGCCAGGCTTTGCTCTGAACATCCCATGCACCATGTCAGGACATTCTCTCATAGCAACACTTTGAAATGCGTATTCTTATCCCTGCTTTATAGATGAGAAATGTAAGGCACAAGGAGGTTTGGATAAGTGGAGTCAGATTCTTTCTGGCCCCAGAGCTGTGAGTCTGTCCCTAGATATAAACCTGACCATCTCCAATCATTAACTGCATTACACATTATAAACTATTATACAACTTGTCCTTCCTTATTCTTGTATGTAAAGGCTTACAAAAGCCACTTATTAACATCGTCTTCCCTAAGCCTTCCAACAGTCCTGTCAAAAAGGTAACGCAGATTCATATGTGGCACCATGAGAAAACAAGCTCAGAGAGTGACCCACCCAACACTGAGGCTTGTTAATGGCAAGACCAAGAACTAAATACTTTAGGCTGTCTCTTGGTTTGATGGCTTCAACACCAGCATAAGCACACATGCACACAGCTCTTCGGAGGCCCTGCCCACAGATACATCTCAGAAGTACCCTTCTTGGCCATCCGAGTGGACAGCCAGATCTCAGGGTTCTGGAACTTTCTGAGGCCCTGCCCACAGATACATCTCAGAAGTACCCTTCTTAGCCATCTGAGTGGACAGCCAGATCTCAGGGTTCTGGAACTTTCTGAGGCTCTGCCCAGCCATGTCTGATGGACCCAAGAGGTCATGGGACACAGGAAGTGCCATCAGCAACAGAGGCTAAGCTTGACCATCAGAGGACAGACATTTCCTAAACCTGTTATGCAACTGCTGCCTCAAGTAGGCTGGGATTTCTCCCAATTTCAACACATTTTGTTTTCTCTGCAAAAAAGACACCAGTTTAAGGTTGTGGTCCCTTAGTGACTAAGGGACCAGCAAACCAGGCTGTCTGGGATTACACATAGGGTGGGGGATATTTTCAAAAGCACCTCTGTGAGCTCCTAGAATGACTAATGATCACAGGGTGGGAGCAATCAGGACTGGCCATCACTGTCTCTATTCAATTATTGTGTCCCCAAAGGAAGCCAGGTGACACTGTTCTAGACTCCAGAGACCTTCAAGAGAGCAGCAGTGAGTGTCTGCTCCAGAATCCGACAATCCCCACCTCATCCTTGTAGCCCAAGTGAAAGTGTTGTCTTTTGAGGTTTCTGTGCCTGGGGGTGGGGGAGCGGTTGTCAAAGTGATGGGAAAATATTAAATGGAAAATGCCAGAAATAACTTATAAGGTTTATTTTGTTTTTTGTTTTGTTGTTGTTGGGGGAGGGGTTGGTTTGGTTTTTCTAGACAGGGTTTCTCTGTATAGACCTGGCTGTCCTGGAACTCGCTCTATAGACCAGGCTGGATTCAAACTCAGAGATCCATCTGCCTCTGCCTCCCAAGTGCTCAGATTATAAGTTTTTAAACAATTGATTACAGTGTCTTATTATAAGTGCTCTGTTTTTATCATTGGCTACTGTTCATCTCTTAAGGTATCCAATTTATAAATTATACTGTATCACAGATATTATGGATGTGTGCAGCATTCTTTATTATCAGTGTTTCCAGATAAAGGCAGAATGTCTTAGATTGGATCACCACACCCTCCCCCAGGAAAAAAGGGGCTGCTGTACACATGGAGACAAGATTTTTCTCTTTAAAGGAAGCCAGCCAAACTCTTTGCCCTGCTTAGGGTCGAGTTGCAGGGAAAGAGCACACCTACTTTGGGAATGAAGGCCAGGAATTCTTATTTTTGTAGCCTGGTGTTTAGTGCAGAGTGTAGAAAGAGAGGGATCAGCAAATATAAAGCAAGATGAGGGACCAAATGAAGGGACAGTCTCATGACACCTCTCTTACTTACTGTTCTGCTGCTGTAAAGACACACCATGACCAAGGTAATTTACAAAAGAAAGTTTATTGGTGCTTTCAAATGGTTGAGTCCATGACCATCATGGCAGGCAGCATGGCGGCAGGCAGCCAGGCATGGCACTGGAGCAGTAGCTGAGAGCTTATATCTTATCTGAAAGTTGGAAGCAGAGAGGGAGAGACTGGGCCTGAAGTGAGATTTTGAAATCTCAAAGCCTACCCCCAAGGACATACCTCCTCTAACAAGGCCACACGCCCTAATCCTTCCCAAAACATTTCCACCAACTACCAAACATTCAAATACATAAGTCTATGTAGGCAATTCTTAACCACTACAAGGACCAAGCTACTCCCAGGTCCTACTGAAAAGAGGGTGGAAAGGACCTTAACAAAATTACTAAGGTAGTCTCTCTTTTGTGGCCAAGACACATTATGATTTCAAAACAACATAGAATAAGACAAAGGCAAAGCTAGTATTTGTTTAATAACACAAGATATTTCTGTTTGTTGTTCTTCTGTCTGGTTGGGTCTTATAGCCCTTTAAAACTGCCATGCCATGCCTTCTTTACCTGGCCAATATTCCAGGAATGCCTTTCAGGCCTCAATCTGGTGAGCAAGTCAGAGAAAGCTGGAGGGAAGGAGTTTCTGGTCTCTGTACCTATGGAATCCACACTCAGCATTACTGTATTAGAATAGGCTGTCAGGTGTGGAGAGACTTGGGTCACTCGGTACGAAGTTTAGGAAGCAGGGCCGCTTCTCACTGCCCATCCCTCCAGGGTCTATGTGGCACCATGAAAACCAGCTAGCCAACCCATGTCAGGGAGCCAACCTTACCTTTACAGCAGGATCACATTTTGACTGTCATAAATACACCATGGGCAGCCCCGGCATAGGACCTTCCCATTGAAAACGATGGTGCCTGGAATCCTCGTCATAGTGCCTGACCAGACGTGACACGCATCTCTTGCTGCCACTCTTCTGGTTTCAGATGGATAAACCTGAAGGGCTCTGGGAGCACCGAGTGAAGGGTGGCCTCTGCAGAATGGACCTCCGGAATTCACTCACCAAATGCATCCTAGCCCCTATTCTGTTTTAGGTGATAGAAATGCAGAGATTGAATGAATGAAAGTCCCACTGATTGTCTAATGAGGGAATCCATAAGCAATGAAGAATGCTGTAACGGCAAATAAAATCTAAACACCATAAACAAGCAAATGGTATTGTGTGTTAGAAGGAAAAGACAAAAAAAAAAATCAAAACAGAGGAGAGGTAGGGAGTCCAGGAAGCCAAAGCCCATTCATAAGTCCAAATACCCTAAAGCATGGCAGCAGGGAGGGAGAAGCACATTAAAACACATCTTGGACTCAGAGACACACGAGTCATCCATTTACACAAGCAGGAGCCAGAAAGAAGTTGAAGGTGACACACCGAGGAGTTGGGGACAGGCTCTCAGAAAGGCACTGCCATAAGGTAATGGGAGGCTGAGCCAACAGGTCCAGACATGCTATGTCCAGGGGAGGCTGTAAAGGGCGCCAGGCAGAGACGCAAGATCTGCAAGATCTCTGTGAGGCCCCTGGGGCTTCAGCTCCTGAGAGCCAGGACTGGAGACAGAGGGGCAGAGATGGGGGAGTTTTCAGGCCTAATGGAAACAAGACCCTAATACTCCCTGTATGCTTGGGACTGACTAGGGTGTACACAGCAAGTACCCAAGGTCCAGGAGGGGGTCACCTGCAAAAACTAAAGAGAAGATCACTGACGGTACCCAACGAGTGGTGCCCACAAAAGCCAGGAGAGCTACTCGTGGGACTCGGGACCCCTTGGGTGGAACAGGCAGGAGGATCAGGTGTTCAGTGGTCATCCTTGACTACAAAGTGAGTTTAAAGCTGTCCTGGACTATAAGAGACACTGTCTCAAAACAAAAGGCAGGTACGGAAATCAGGAGGTGAATAAGGAGAGGCCACACAATCCCCTCACAATACTGGTTATTTAGAAAGAAGAAAGGGAACAACCAGGGTTTGTTTGTTTATAAGAGAAAACAGGAAGGTAGCACTTTGGGGTCCACAAGGCCCAGGTAAAAAGTTTAGGATGGGCTTGCTTATTTTAGACAACAGGTCTACAGAGGAGCCAATGGACGAGGAATGAGGTAAAGATCCTAGAATGGGTCACCCAAGGAAGGCAAAATAGATGACTACCTCATGCACAGTTTACTGAGAGCCAACCAGGCAGCAGTGGCGTACACCTTTAATCCCAAGCACTTGGGAGGCAGAGACTGGTAGATCTCTTGAGTTGTTCAAGGACAGCCTGGCTACACAGAGAACTGTCTCAGAAAACAGAAAGAAAGAGAGAGGGAGAGAGGGAGGGAAGAAGGGAGGAAGGGATGGGAGGGAGTGACTGAGACCCTCACCAGCAGGGGACATGACATACATTGTCTCTTTTTTTTTTCTTTCAGTAACCCTACAAGGGGGACCTCAGTATGCAGGAAAGGGACCTGTGGTGATAGATGTCAAGTCATGTGTCCTAGGTGTAGAGTAAGGACTCGATCCTGTGGTTTCTTGGGTGGTTCATGCGTATCGCGCCTCCCTGCCACTATCAACTCCCTCTAGAGGAATAAGAGACTCCTGTTTGGAAAGCAAAAAAGGTTGAAGGATACTGACTGGAAGATGAGCCCATCTGCGGTCCTGGTCTCTCTGAAATCTAGGAAGAGAGGTGCCCTGCAGCAGTGAGGAAAGCAGAGGCACGTGGGTGCTCAGAAGCAGCTGATGGGGCCTTGGGAGGACAGACTCAGAGCTCAGAGCCCACAGGGTGCCAATGGGGGCAGTGATGAACTGCCCAAGGGCTCAGCTGCCCAGTAGGCAGAGGAGCTTTCAAAAAACTGAGGATCTGAGAGCAGCTACAGTAATGGGCCAGAGTCATCAGCTGGCAAGGCAGGAAGGTTCTGGGTCAGAACAAGGATCCATGGAGGTGAAGGCCACTGATCTCCAGCGTATGAAGAATGGGAGACTGGGACTAGGGAGAAAATGTCATCGTACCTCCCTGCCACTATCCCTCCCTTGCCTTGCAAACATGAGAACCTGAATTTGAACCACAGAACCCTTGCCTTTTAATCCCAGCACTCAAGAGGCAGAGGCAAGCTGGCCTCTATAAATTCAGTGTCTCAGCCTACAGGTGAGTTCCAGCACAGCCAAGACTACAAAAAAAGAGACCTTGTGCCAATAAGTAAGTAAGTAAATAAATAAATGGGGGGAGAGAGAAGAGAGAGGGAGTGGAAAGGGAGGGGGAATAAAGACAGAGCAAAAGCTAGGTCCCAGTGCTGGGGAGGCAGAGGTAGGCAGATCCCCAGGGCCCAGCAAAATAGCAAGCTCCAGGCCAATGAGATTCACATGTACATGAATGCACCTGTGTGCTTTCACAAACATACACACACAGACACACACACAGAGGAGGGGGGGGGTGCAGACACAGGGAGATCTGAAGAGAAACAGATGGTCCAAGTCGTTGGAGGAGGGACAGTGACTATAGCCACATTACTGAAGGGAAGGAGAAAGAAGCAGGCTCACTCTTGGAGAACATCCCCCTTGTACCCATTACTGTCCTGAGCACTCTAAGTACCTCACCTTCCCACCACTCAGGAGAATATAGTATCTTCTTTCTACAAGTGGGAAGACAGCCCAGAGAGACTAAGAAAGGTTATTCCAAGATTACACAGGTGAGAAGTGGGGCCCATTGCCAGGCAGATGGGTGAAAGGTCCCCATACTTCCTGACCACTAGGGAGAGAGGGGGCCTTCTATGAGGTCAGCGAAGGCAGATAGGAAAAGAATGGAATGAAAGCAGAAACCTTCACTAGCAGGGGAAGAAGTCAACCAGACACTGCCACAGGGTCCAGGGAATGGATGAGGGCAGAGTGGGCAGTGGGGCCAGGAAAGCCAAAGCAAGATGCAAATTAGGGTCCCCTCTCTATAGACAAGACATCAGAACTCAGGAAAGCTAAGGCCACATAAAGCCAAACACTGCGATGTGACCTCCAAGAACAGAAAAGGTCAGTTTAAGGTGAGCTTCAGGTAGTTCACCAAAGACAGAGCAGGAACTAGCAAAGCCAACCCACAGAGCTCCAGGTGCTACGTCCCTGGGCAGAACAGAAGGGGGACAGACTGCTTCAGATTAGAAACACCAATGCCCAAAATGGAAAGACTTAGTAAAAAGGGAGATGGAAACCAGTGAGAAGCAGTGGGGTTCCAGAGGGGCCTCTGCTGGCTAATGAGAAGAGGGGCAGGAAGGGAAGGACAAGGGGCGGGTAACTCATCCAATGATCCAGGAAAGGCAGCCATCTGCAACCAGAGGGCAAAAGTCCAATAGGCCTGGTGCCTCACACCTGTAATCCCAGAACTCAAACTGATGTGGGTTTGAGGCTAGCCTGGGCTACCTAGTGACTTTCAGGTCAGTCTTGATTGTATCTCAAAAGAAAAGGGGGGGGCATTTCTGGAGAGATTACCTGCCTCCTGAGGACAAGAGTTTGGTTCCCAGCATGCTTGGCTCACAATCAACTGTAACCCCAACTCCAGGGGATTGATACCGCTAGGCTCCATGAGCACTTACACTCATGTGCACATACCCACATAGGCATATACACATACATATTTTTTTTTTTTTTTGGTTTTTCGAGACAGGGTTTCTCTGAATATCTCTGGCTGTCCTGGACTCGCTTTGTAGACCAGGCTGGCCTCGAACTCACAAAGATCCGCCTGCCTCTGCCTCCCAAGTGCTGGGATTAAAGGCATGCGCCACCACTACCCGGCTTCATATTTTTTTTCTTTAATCTCTGAACACACACACACACACACACACACACACACGAAAGCCCAAGGCAAACCAAAGTGGGGTTAGATGCCTGATGCAGGTTACTGCAAAAGAGACAAAAAGCCTCTTCCTAGAACACACCTGTGTCACAAAGACTTGGCCAATAAAAAGTTTGGTGAGCACACCCCGTAAGCCCTGAACACTTGCGCCTGTGTGACTTAAGAAACACAGTCAATTAACGTTCCACCCCCCCACACCCCTATTAATCTCCAAAAACACAGTGAGCAAGATGACTCAGCAAGTAAAGGGCTTGGTGACGCTGAGTTCCATCCCCGGAACGCACATAAAGGTAGAAGGACAGGGCTGACTCCACAAAGTTGTCCCCTGACTTCCATCTACATGCACACCCCACCAAGATCATGCCCACATTCACACACCACACCCATGCACAATAACAATAAAAACTATAAAGACCTCAAATGCCCCTCCACATACAAAAGCTAATGTGGCATACTTGATACAAACTAAAGTTATGTAAGGGAGAGAGCCTCAATTGAGAAAAATGTCTCCATAAGATCCAGATGCAGGGCCTTTAGTTAATCAGTAATTGATGGGGGAAGACCCAGCCCATTGTGGGTGGGGTCATCCCTCGACCGGTGGTCCTGGGTTCTATAAGAAAACAGACTGAGCAAGCTATGGGGAGGCAAGCCAGGAAACAGCACCCTTCCATGGCCTCTGCCTCAGCTCCTGCCTCCAGGTTTCTGCCCTGCTTGAGTTCCTGTCCTGACTTCCTTCAATGATGAACTGTGATGTGGAAGTGTAAGCTGAATAAACCCTTTCCTCCCCAAGTTTCTTTGGTCACGGTGTCTCATCACAGCAATAGTCACCCTAACTAAGACACTGGGTGTAGTGGCACATGCCTTTAATCCCAGCACTCAGGAGGCAGAGGCAGGCGGATCTCTGTGAGTTTTAGGCCAGCCTGATCTACATAGTGAGTTCCAGGACAGCCAGGGCTCCATACAGAGAGACTGTCTAAATAAATAAAATAAGGAACTGAAGTTTATGTATACATTTAAAACTAAGGGGTTTTTGTTTGTTTGTTTGTTTTTTAAATGCTGAGCCCCCTCCACTACTCACTATTGTTCTGGGTGCTAGCCTTCAAACTTATTGCTCCACCCAGCCTGACCCTCCATTCCTGGGCAGGGGAAATGAATGTGTGTTGGCCAGGTTCCAACTCTGCAATGGGATGCACACAGCAGCTTCACTCAATTGAAAGAAGGGAAGAACTGTAGTTGAAGAGAATCCTCTCTTAGCTCCAAGTCTGCCTATAACTAACCTGTCCAAGAGTGCTCTCCCCGTGAAAGGCGGGGACATAGAGGGACAGAGAAAGCACTACCATCTTGCTCTGGGAACAGAGCAATTTGGGACTTCATGGCCTCTTGAGGTTGAACTGGTATCACCTGTCCTACACTCTGTTCTAAAGCAGGAGGAAGTGAGAGGGGGGGCTCTGGCAGCTGCTAGCACTCTCTACCAGCCAACTGGAAAAACTCAAGGGCTGTAGGGTGTCCCTGAAGGCAGGCCAGGCTGTGCCCATGCCTAGGCCCTCTCCCACAGATACCCATGAGGGCCACCTGAGGAGCTATGTGGTAAGCGGGGTCAGCTATTCCATGCACGGAGGACAGAGGGCTTACCCGGGAGAGTTAAAGCAGGGCTTTCCTCACAAACCACTCAAAGAAGGGCTGTGAAGGGGTCAGCGGAAGTTCCCCACCTCAAATCTTCCCTGTTTCCTTTCTTCCCTGTGCTCACCAAGCCGACTTGCATGGTCTCTGCCTAATCTGGATGGAATTTCCTCCTCCACCCACCTGGCATGCTCCCTACAGTCTTGAGCACTCCTGATCATGGGCTCTTGCTTCCACCCCACAGGCCAGTCTAAGCCACCATACCACTTGCCACCAGCTAGAGGCTCCAGGGGAAATGGTGCCAAGCCCAGGTTAGAGAGAAGCATCAGTGGACGAGGGCTTGCAGACACCCAGACATCTTAGATCCCTGACTTGGTATCCCTCCACTGTTTGCTACAATCATGGGGGCACTCAGTGGTCCCACCAGTCTGGCACTCTTAAAGCATTCACGTTTCCCACTAGCTGTGAAGACTAAGGGAAAGAGAAAGAGGTTGGAAAAGTTGACGCAAGCCTTCCCTATACGAACTTAAATAAGCTCAGGCTATGGCTGCTGGGAGAGAAATTATGGACCATCCGATTCTAAGATGCTCAGACTTTATGAGGAAATGGAGTCTTGTTAGGCTGCTCAGGCTGTCCTTGAACTCACTATGAAATTCAGGCTGATCTCAAATTCTCCATCCCCCACCCCAACCCCCTACCCCACCCCCACCCCCACAAACACATCTCAATCTCCAAGCGCTAGGATTTAACGCATGCACTATCTGGCCTTGGCCAGAAGTGCTTTTTCACACTGTCTCTGGGCAACATGACCCAAACAGGACTTCAACTGTGTTTCTTCCCACCCAAGCCATACCTGCTTATATATCATACTGTCACCAATGTGTCTTCCAAATGTTCAGTCCACTAATATATCAAAACCCACCAGTTTGAAAGACACTGAACATTAAAGGGGCATTGGGTGCTGACAGAATCTTATGAGAAAGCAAGTTCAGTATTAGAACAGAAAACATCCATAACTCTTTTCTGTACATAAGACCAGAAAGCCAAGGGGCTCAGCAAAGGACCTGCCCTGGGTTCCACAGCTCACAAAGCCAAGGATAGCAAGTCTGAAAAAAAAGCAGGCTGCCTCGACACTCACAGTTAACAAGTACAAGTTCAAAGAGGAAAAACAAAATGAATGTCTTTCAAAAACAACTTTTTTTATCTTTCCAAAATATGGCTCACATGGATTTGGTTTCAGTTGTAATGATTAACATGGAAGGACAATAGGTGTGCCATAGAAAGTGGACTGGGTTGAAGGTGAAGGAGTGCCCACTTTCCCCACAACAACACAAAGGCACACAGCAGTGCTTGAGGCAGAGGGCAAGTGGGCTGAAGGGCTGCAAGCCAACCCAGGTCTCGTGACTCAACTGCTCTTCTTCATCCAAACTAGGTAAGAGGAACGCACCTGTGGTCTTCCCATGTGAAATGTTTCCATGACTTGGGCATAACTGGGCATAACCCTGACATGTCCTCAGGTTGGGTCCAGACAACTATGATGACCTAGATGGACTCTGGCTCACTTGCTGCCTAGTGGAGTCATATAGCTTGTACCGCTAGCCTTCTCTGTGCTTTTATTGTCTCTGCTGAAAACTGGGAAGAAAGAAAAGATGCCTTGCTACCCACAAAAAAAAGCTGCAGGGGAACACAAAAGGAATCTCATACCCAAAGCCTGTGAGTCTAAGAACTGCAGAGCCAGAGGGTCACTTCTGGGCAGCCACAATCAGAGTCTCAGAAATGGAAGAACTTGGTGACTGGCAACTGGAAAACTTCATTTTGCAGGCAGGCACCATAAGGTGGATACTTGCTATGACGTCAAGACAGCAGCACACACACACACTCAGGCCGTCACTCTCACGCAGAGTCACACACTCATATGTTCATACACACAACACTTACTTATACCCTGCTTGTCCATCCACAGATGGAATTTTTTTAAGTACACACGTGAAGTCTGAAAACAGGCAAGAAGTGTGAGAAGTAAACACAAGGTGGATTACTTACACAGAGGAGACAAAATGCCTCCACTGCTAAATCAAAAGGCATCAATAGCTGTTTCTAAGCTTTCTAACCTTCTAACCTTCAAAGTAAGCTAAGGAGGTGCTTGGACCAGAACCCATGGCAAGGAGGCACCAGGTCTCGCAGGTGGAAGGGTTCCTCTGATGGAATGTCGTCTCCGTGTCCATGGCCTGTTCAAATTAACAGCTCCTAACTTTCCCCTGTCTCTAACTGAGAGATACATTAGGCTGCAAAACATGTCGTTACATTTGATCCGTTCTCTCCTATGCTAATATCCATCTAGCATGTGTCCTAGCCCTTTCAGAGATGCTTTAAAATCTAAAACAAGTTTCCCCAACTCACTCCCAAACTTCAACAGGCAAGGATCATTGCATGATTCCCCGATAGGGCAGTGGAGGGACAGAAGTGATAACTTGGGTCTAGCAGTGAGCTGGAAGACAGTCCTTGCCTTATGCCCAGTGTCTGCTCTCATTGGACTTAGCCTGTCCAGCCATTGACTGCCAGCTCTGAGAAAATTCAAATATCCCCACCTCTTCAGGTTGGGCCCGCATGAGCAATACGGTAATATACGGTACTGTCTCGTGTACAGACCTGACACCCTGCCTTACAAAATAACTGCTACTTAGTGAGGCCACAAAGTGTCCCCCAAAGCATACTGGAGCTGCAGCTAAGAATTCGGGTGGCTAAGAGTTAGAGCAAACTCCTCTGTTCGCCCTTGCGCCTCGGTTTATTAATATGTTAACTTCCAGGGATGTGTTCCCCCCAGGGTGAGATGAGTTCCGCTTCTAAAAGTGCAATGTCAGTACAGGTATTACTTCCTGCATCTCTCGCAGGGCCTCTTCAGGTCCAGCACAGACAAGCTCCCCGGTCTAACAAATCTCACCTGTTCCAGCCGCCTCTTGACAGAAGCGCAAGCAAAACTACCTGGAAAGTGACCAGGTCAAACTGGAAACCTATTACACAACCCGCAGCCGTATAGTACAAGTCTGCAGGTCTACCTCGCAGCAAGTGAAACATAGCAAATGACCATGTATGTCCCACTGCCTCCCGGTAGAACTGGGTGGAAAGGGAGGTGTCACGTGGAGTGTCGCTGATCCAGTATCCCCAAAGACGCAGCTGGCTCGTCCCCAACCCCTAAACCACCCCAGAGCAGCAAGCACGCGCCGGGGCCAGAGGGCGCGCGGCCCGGGAACGGGAGGTCGCGGGGGAGGGAGGGAGGTGCGTTTCTCGGAGGGGCTAGGCAAGCGCCAGCTCCCTGGGAAGCTGTGCACGTGCAGCGCCCCCGCCGAAAGCCACCGCCACCTCCGCACACAGAGTGCTCACCACTTGTCCCCCGCGACCATGGCAGGGACCAAAGTGCGGGATTCCCTGGCGGGATCTGGGGACCCTCCTCCAGGGCATCGCGGAAGGAGCGACGTGATGCTTCTCCCAGCGCCTGGGCTGCATGCGCTCAATCCGGGAGGGATCCTTGGCCTGTCGCCGCGCCCCGGGGAACCCGGCAGCGTGGCTTCGCGGTGCTGCCCCAGGCTGGCGCTGCGCGGGGATGCAAACGCGCGCGCTCCGGCGGCGGCTCTCCCGGCTCCTTTCCCCCACAGTCCTCCGCGCGCCTCACCTTCACGGAGTCCACCGGGTACATGACTGAGTGCTCCAGAATCCCGGCCATCGCTCCCGCTGTCATGTGGGTGGACACTGAGGCGCTGGTCGGTAGGTTCTCGTAGTCCTCCGACCCGGCGTCCTTGCTGCCGCAGCCGCCATCGCGGCAGTCTCCATCCATCCTCCGGCCAGCAGCCTGGCTACCCACGCCGCCGCGGCGGAGCTCCATCCGCGGCCCCGCGGGGCGCGGGAGGCGGCAGGAGGTGGGCAGGAGGGGGAGGGGGAGGAAAACTTCACTTCTTAAAGTGGGAACCTCCTCCCCCGGGTTGCGGCGGCTGACGCCATGGCGGGCTGGGGTGGAGCCGAGCGGCCCGATACACCAATGGCTGGAGAAGAAGAGGCCGGCCGTGGCCGTGCTATTGGTGCGCCGGGCAGCGGGCACCCACCTCCCTATATGACGTCGTTGTCCGCTGCACATTTCCAAGCAACCGGACGAGGGCGAAAGCAGACATTGGGGTGTCCCGGGAAGTTGCACTAACTGGGAGGTGGTGACCATTTACAATCAAGTCCCCGGGGAGAGTTAGCAAAAGGGATATGCGCAGAGCTGCAAGATCAGAAGCAGGGCTGTCCCCAGAACCGGTGGTTTTGCAGACCCTGGTCCGACAGCTTTAGCATTCCTAAGGCTGGGGATCCGGTAGGAGGGGAGGGCAGTTTCTAGGAATGTCAATCACGAAGCGGAATGGTTGGACTTTGGAATGGTCATTGGAAAGGGTGTTCTAAAATCAAGGACACACCTGGATATCAGTGGGTGCACCTTTTGTGCTCCTCTAGGGCCCATTCCAGGAAATGAACAGTTAACACTCAAGGTCCTCCCTTCTAGTCAGCTTTGCTTGTAGAGAACTTCATTTTCGGAAAGTGTGTTTCTCTTCTGAAAACCACGAAGGGCTGGCTAAGTATGTTCCTCATGTTCTCTTGAAGATCCAAGTCCACCCTGTCCTGGATTGACCAAAACAATAGTAACAGGACAGAACCCTTCGCTAAGCAGCTCCCTGGGTCATTTTCTTTGGGTTTGTAAGGTCTCTTAGTTGATGTCACAGCAGGAATGCCCAAATGACTGAAATAAAGCTTTACTGCATAATCTGCCTGTCTCTGAAGACTGTTCCTTTAAAGCCATCCCGGCTCCTTCAATGAACTGGAGCCCAGGACGCTTTATTTTAACTTACTGTTGCCTTGCTGGATCTGAGGTTAAGAGTAGAAACAAAAGGGCGGAGGTCTGCCTGCTTGTGGGAGGCTGGGTCCTTACATGCATTAGGACTCCCAGGCCCGAGGACTGGTCAGCAATGAGACATGCAGGGGTAGGGGAGACCCCGTGGATACTATGCCTGCAGAGCTTCATCTCAGCACGGCGGCTCAAGCAGCATTCAGGGATCTGAGATTCAGCATTGGGGACCTCCACAGAGGACAGTAAAGATGTCAAGGCCAAAGACACCATTTTCCAGGCTTGAGTAGTTGTCCTAGTAGCTTTCAGGTGAGTCCTAAGACTACGAAAGTAGATACTAGATCACTGTTCGTTTGTTTGTTTTTTTAACGGGGCAGGGTACAGAAATATTATTCCATGCTTGACAAACGTATTGCTTAAGAACTGTTGATTAGAAGTTGTACCCCAGCAATCAAGAGTCTGAGGCAAGGGTATTGCCATTCGTTTGAGACCAGTTTGTGCTATATGGTGAATTCCAGGCCAGCCTGAGCTCAGTGTGAGACCCTGTCACATACGCGAAAAAAATGGTCGTCTTCAACCAATACGTATGAATTCCCTGTCCTGCTTCTGGATTTGAGACATGAAGACCTAAGATACACTTAAAGCTTCTTGAAAGCACTATTTTGTAGTAGCAAATACTTACAAGCTATCTAAATATTCAGTTAGAGGGGAAGTGAAGAAATGATGGAGTGTATTAGTGAAATATTACACAGCCCCTAAAAACTGTGGTTCTGTTAGGCAATTACAAAGGAAATGATTCATATACTGTTGGGTAAAAAAAGCAAAGCACAATTTTGTGACCATTACACTCACAAAATGTGCACAGAAAAAAACAAAAACAAAATGGCTTGTGATAGTGACAAGGTTACAGGCAGTTATTTGACTCTTGTTTTTCAGATTTCAGTTAACATGTTATTTCTGTGATTTAAAAATTAAAAGGATTCATATACCATCTCCTAATGGGTGGGAACACATTTGAAATTTGCAGCAGTGGCATTGGTGGAAGGAATTCAACTTATCAGTGACTACAAATATTCTTGGGATTTTTTTTAATTAAAAAAGATTCTTTCAAATGTAAATATGACTCTAATCTTCGAAATCAGGTTTTAAATTTTTTCTTTAAAAATTCATCAAAGAAGCTTCTCTGTGGAGCAGACGTAGACCATTACAGAAAGACTCAGCTTGTCAAATTGCAAAGAACAACCAACCATGGGGTGCCTAACCCCAACTGATACATCCACAGCACAACCCCTACACCTAAGGTTCATAGAATATGGAAGTAGAGGGGACAGAAAGATTATAAGAATCAGAGGAACCAGGACATCTGCTGGGAGACTGTGTTTTCTATATGACAGAGCAGCGACACCCAGGAAACCACAACAATATGGTTGCCTAACAAGACCTGAAAAATGACACCACCTGTTGACATGACAGCATGGATGGGGGAATTCTCGAAAAGTTCCACCCCTAGATGAAGAACTACAGGCAATTAATGGTTGCTAGGAGAGAAAGAATCAGTCTTCTCCAGGGATGAGCCCCTTGATAGGTTATCCACTCCCAAGAGGTCATCTCTAAACACATATGAGCAACACTCAATGATCTCATCAGGTCATATTTATAAATGTATATGTATATGTGTAATTATTAATATAATAGGAAGGAATAAGAGACCAGAGCTAGAGAGATGGCCCAGTGGTTAGGGGCCCTGGCTGCTCTTCCAGAGGTCCTGAGTTCAATTCCCAGCACTCAATGTGGCAACTCACAGCTGCCTACAATGGGATCTGATGCTGTCTTCTGGTGTACATGCAGACAAAGCATATATACATAAAATACATAAATAAATCCTTTTTTAAAAAAAGGATTAAGAGGTCATGAGTTTGAGGAGTATGTGTGGTGGGGAACACAAAAGAGTTGGAGAGAGGAGGAGAAGGAGAAATGATGTGAATACAGTACTTACATATGAAATTCAGGCAAAATATTAAAAATCAAAACATGAAAAGAATTAGAAGTTGTACCCCAGCAATCAAGAGTCTGAGGCAAGGGTATTGCCATTCGTTTGAGACCAGTTTGTGCTATATGGTGAATTCCAGGCCAGCCTGAGCTCAGTGTGAGACCCTGTCACATACGTGAAAAAAATGGTCATCTTCAACCAATATGCAGTCAGGCGCAACTGCAAATTTGTAGGGGATTCTTTTTCGACTACTCCATATGATGGACTGTGTACCCAGTGTCTGTCTTATATTCACTGTATTGCAACGGCCACAGTTCTAAGAAGCGGTTGCTGCCAGGGGTCTAGATGTGCTGGTCTACCAGTAGATGAACTGGAGAGACCTGGAAGGCAGAAGTGTGATCAGAGCCGTTTTCTGCTGTTTGCAGTTTTCTGCTCCCTGAGAAGGCTGCAGACATTTGAGGTAGGGGTGTTGGGGAAGATAGTGGCTTCCCTCTGCAGTAGCATTGCAATGTCTGGCCACCAGACAAATGTTTTTTGAGAGTCTTTGATGGCAGGAATGATGGCAGCTTCCCAATCCCTGCACGATAGCGTCGTATATGACCTCCTGACCCATCACCCTCAGGGATGTAAGAGTTAGCTGTTCCCTGGAGAAACCATCTTGGCCGTGTGCATCTGAGAATTATCCTCAGAGACCTAGCATAGAGTCTGCTCTCCACACTTCCAACAATGCCATACATAGCAGTAGAAGGGCCAGATGGTGGAGACTCAATCCTGGACATGGAATCCAGTAGCCAGCCCTGCTCCTCCACTTCTGGAGGAAGGCCTGTTGGGACAAGGTTCACATTCCAATTCTAGAACCCTGTGTTTTAGACACACCCTGCACAGAGGAAGCTGTTCTTTCCTTGAAAGGCCGGAGCCCAGGAACCCAGAACAGAAGACTGGCTAACTCAGTGGATATTCTTTCCAGGGTCGGGCCAGGAGACTCAGGGCGATGATTCTGCTGGAATCTTACAGAAAGCTACTGACCATTGAAGGCCTGAAGTGTCAGCATGGCATCTGCCCCAGGTCAACTGGAAGCCGAGCCTAGCTTCCAAAGGGGAAGTTGCTGAGTGTGCAGGGTACTCAGCCTCTAACTTTGGCTCAGAGATCTGTGCCAAGTCTGGTTCCACCATTTACTGACAATGAGGCTCTGGCCTCTGGATTGGCCGGCCTACTTCCTCTAAAGGCCATGGATACTTAACCACAGTTAAATACGCTGGTAGATTGAGAATGACAGCATCCACATGCCAGCTAATTTTAACTCGTATATATATATTAAGAAGACCACAAACACCTCTAACCATATACAGTCCTCACAACCTCATACATTTGTCCTTATAATCCCAGAACCCCTAGCTTTTCCAAGGTCAGTACTATTTATAGACTCGACCTTGTGACTCATCCTCAGAGATAAGTTTCCCCAAGACACAGAAGAAGAAACAGAGACAAAATGAAGAAATGGGATAGAACTGCCTCAGTTTACCAGGCTTCCTTTGATTGCAAGTGGTGACAGGCAAGGTAAGAGTTGAGGATTCCATCACAGGTTGAAGGAACCTGTTAACCTACTCTACCTCTCAAGAGCCTGCCCCTTCTCCTGACTCAGCCACTCAAGTCCACAAGTCACCATGACATGTGACATCAGACAAGACCCAATGCTAAGAAATGGTCCTGTTGTTCTGTTCCTGGGGATACCTGCCCCATGCTGCATGACCTGAATACACCAGCTTGGACCAATATTTATGCACTGTTTTTGTCCTTGCTCTCACTCCAGAGCCAAGTCTCAATCAGGCTACAAGCCCTGAGTGGCCACTATGGGATGGCAATGCAGTGCTGGTGCCAGGGGAGGCAGAGCAGTGAACACACTCTGCCTGAAACAAGTACTAGACGTGCCATGGTATGGTGGACCACAGGCTGTGCACTAATCATCACTGTGTCAGCTGACATCCATGATCTTTCCCCCATTTCCTCAAACATACTGGTGCCTCCTTTACCTACTAAAATCTCTCTCCCTAGCTTCACACTTTCAATTGCTGCCAATCCCTCCCCCACACCCTATCCTGGAGTCCTTGAAAGTGTTACCTCCTCTGCCTCACTCCTTACGTTACACTTTTCGAGCATCTGCATGATAAATGTTAGCCCTGAAGCTTTCTGTAGGTTCTCAATCTCAGATGAGATTCACTGATGGCTTCAATGCCAAGTCAGCCCTTGACTACCCCTGCCCGGCCTAGCTCCTGTCAGTGTCCTGGCAGGAATGTAGGTGTTCTAAAGGGACACTTACACCTCACCATTTTGCTATCGGGCTGGGGAAAGGATTCCTAAGATATTGGAATCTCACCAGTAGTCTCATGCTAGTTGAAGGAAGAGGCTGGGGAAGGGAGCGGTTAGGAAGAGCTTGCCTCTTGCCTCTCGGGAAGAGATTTCACACAACTCTGACCACATGTACAGACCACCTTACAGAAGAGAACAAACTGGGACAATGAGACTTCATAGGTGGTTCTGTGCCTTGAACAGGACCACTTAGTTATGCATATCTCTTGCTTTCTATTTAAACCTAAACCTCATGTCAGGACCCAGAGCACGGATTTGGGGAAGGAAGGGGCTCCACGGGTATCTTTGTTCCTCTTCCCAATGTGACCACATTGAAGAAGTCTTTTTCTGTTTTCCACTATTAATTGTGACAATAATTGCCCTATTGAGGACAGGTGGCCAAACCTAGCTTGTTAAGGCTGCCAGGACCCCAGCTCTGCCCCTACCAACTCTTGTAACATCCCCAGCATGAACTTCTAGCTCCTATCTCTGGAAATACTCCTCTCCTTCCACCCCTTCATCCTGCCCACTGGACCTCTCGTTCCTCTCCAGGCTCTGCCCTCCTTTCCTCCCTTCCCTGTGGTCCTCTTGGCCATTCCAATCACCAAGCCCCACTCAGTTTTACATCCCACCCCCACCTCTGCAGTCCATATCTGTTTCATGTGCTCTCAAACAGCTCCAACAGAATATTCTACCATACCTAGAGTCAGAGTTGATCGGTGTGTCTTGGGCCTGCTGTACCAAAATGTTGCTAGGGGACATCTTGAAACAACAGATGTTTATTATAAATTATGTTTATTATTCTTCTGAAGGGTAGCGTCTAAGGTCAAGGGGACAATAGGGCCTAACTCTCTCTGAAAACTGTCATGGAGGATCCTTGCTGGCCCCTTCCAGCTTCTGGAAACCCCCTGCCACATTGATGTTTTTTGTGTGAAGTCAGAAAGAAAGAAAGACAAGGGAACAAGCCACTCCATGGCAGCACTGGCCTGGGGAGCAGAGATCTCTAGTAAAAGAAACTAGAGAGCCATTCTCCACTTACAGACAGGGCACTGAAAATGTTCCTTCTTTGGCCTCCACTTGGCCATTGCGAAGAGTGGCTAAGTAGCTAAGGTTAGTGGTGGATTAAAGAAAGTCAGGTGATGGAGAAGGTTCTCTCATGGTCATGTCTCAGGGAGAGGGTACTGATTGATAGATGAGGAAGAAAGGGCTCCAAACTACAAAAACGAGTAATTTTAGTTCTGGAAGTCAAATTATTTTAGTTCCTGGATTTGTCATTGATAAAAACACTGTGGCCATGACTAACAACACTCCTGACTTTGTTTCTACTAACTAGTAGAAAGGAGAGCATAGTTGGTGCTCTCACAACTTCTTCCTGTTATGTAGGAACGGTGTCGTCATCTGGGGAGTCTTGGGGAAGTCTCTTATATTGGAAATTTTGGAGGATGCTGTCCACATGCCTTTTGGCGGTGTCCTGGACAAAGGAGCCAAGTCTCTGGGACATGAAACGGGTTAGACAGTTAAGAAGACAAGATCCAAATGTCAATAGGAAGAAGATGAAGAGAAGAGGTCCTAGGAAGGGAGCCAGCCAGGGCAGCCAGCGTCCAGGGTCGGGCCACTGTCCCCAAGAGTCAGAACGTTGGCTGAGTTCAGATGCTCGTTCTCGGAGCTTCCTTGCTGCATCCCGGACTATTCCAGACTGGTTTACATAAAAGCAGCACTCTTCCTGGAGAAAGAAACAGGTGCCACCCTTCTCAGCAGTGATGAGGTCCAGAGCTCTGCGGTTTTGGAGGACAACACCTGCGAGCGAGTCTATTTGGTTCTGGAGGGTCATGATAGAGGCAGCTATTTCATCCAGGGTGTCTGAGAGCACCTTAGAAAGCCGTTGGAAATAATAAGTTGAGGAGGCCAATCCAGCTATGCCTGTACCAAGGGCAGAAGAGATACCCAGACCTGCAAGGAAAGGGAGGAGGGGAGGGGACCTCTTTGGGCGAAAAGCTGAGGCTGAAGAAAGAACTGAAGCAAAAAGGGGGACAGACACTGTTTGGTTATTAGGGAGAAGCTCAATATCTGGGTACTGGAAGACAAGAGTACAGACACCAGACCAATTGGCTGGGAGACAGACATAAGTTGATGTTCCACAGAGGAAGAAAACTCCTGAAGAGTTGAGACAGAAGGAGTATGAGAAGGTAAGAAGATGTGAGAAGATGTCTGAGGTGACATCCCAGTTTTGATGGATAGTGATCTCATTTTCCCAGACTGAATATTGTCCAGACAGGGCAGCTCCTGTGAGGGGCTGGTAGTGGGAAAGTGGATAGGGGTCTCCGTGTCCCTGGAGTTTGACCTTGAAGTGGGTAGGGTCCACTGACATAGTAATGGGACCAGTTAAGTTGTCTGATTCGAATAGGGTTAGGTTATAGCAGGTGCCAGAGGGAGACTGGGGACAGCGCATCCAGGGAGTGGCTGGGGAGGTATGGCAGTATTTGATGTCTGTTGGGCAGGGATAGTAAGCGGGTTTAGAGAGAATTAGGGAGGGGGGTCCGGAAAAGCGGAGCGGATTTTTCCATTTGGCATCTGGTCTTTTCATTGCCTGTTTGAATGGATGGATGGTGGAGAGATCTAGGTTTTCATGACTGGCAGAAGGTGATATGTGAAGGGTGTAGTTGCAGAGAGAGTCAGAGAGCTTGCCTACAAAAGTGGCATAAGCTGAGACCTGGAAGAAGCGGGATATGCAGAGTGGGGCCTGTGACATGAGGAGAGTCTCAGTAAAGAGTGGTCCCCATAAAGGGCGTTGGGCAGACTCGAAGAAATGTTCCTTATCAGGATAGATCACAGAGGTTAGCCGGGTGATGATCGGAAATATGCCTGTTGAGCTGACGAGCTGAAGAAAGGCAATAGCCCTTCGGTCAGGGTTGTGGAAAGAATAGGAGGCAGTCAGTGGGTGGAAGAGGCGGAGGCGCCTTTCAATGTGAGTAATGGGGGAGTAGCCAGGCAAAGGCCTGACTGAGTAGGTCAGGTGAAGCTTCATGGGTGCGTCTGTCCATGTGGACAGAGGGGCTGGGACAGCTAGAGACCGTTGAGTTTGGGTGGACAAGCAGACCCAGCAGTTGGAGAACAAGGAAGAGTTGGTATCATGTAGGATGTGGTGAGTAAGGTTTATAAGGGGCATCCAGCTTTCAGGGTAGGACAAGGAGTAGGGGAAAAGGACAAAGCAGAGGACCCAAAGGCAGGTCATGTTGCTTTGGGAGTGGTCAGCAGTAGCTCCAAGTGCAGAGAAGTTGCTCCTGTGGATTCTTGAGTCCTGAGACGTGTTCAAAGGTGGCTGGTAAGCCAGGGTGGCTCCAGGCTCTACAGGTTACACGACGAGAGGTCAGACCTGTGAGAGAGGAAGCATAAGTAGGGGGAGGGTCACCAGGAGGACTAAGAGTTTTAAAGTTAGGATCTGGAGCCCTTCTGAGCTCAGAATAGCATAGCCAGTGAGAGATGTCCTTTACCTTGGATGCTGTTGGAGTAATCACAGTTATCTGGTAAGATCCCTGCCCAGAAGACCCAGGACGGGTATGGGTTAAGGAAGGTATCTATCTGTGAGCCAAATGATTGCAGAGTGCACCTGGTTAGATGACAAGCCATCCATACATCCAGAAATGGGCTTGACGTGCTAGGGAGAAGATAGTGACGGGCCAGCTGTGCTTGAATTTTAAGGGACTGAGATTAACAGGCTTTTCTGGAGGAAGCACTTGAAAAGGAAAGAGAGCAACAGGTAGAAGAACTATAGGGGGACAGTTTGACTCCACACAGGAGCTAAATGTTGTTTGAGAAGAACACTGGCATGCTCCACTTTTCCTGAGGACTGGGCTCTATAGAGAAAAGAGTATTTGAGCCTAAGGCAGTAACAAAGTGTTGAGTTACCTTAGAAATTTAAATAAAAAAAAAAAAAAGAGTCCATTGTCAGATGGTAGAAATGAAGGCAGGCCAAAGCAAGGAGTGATTTGAAATGGAAGGATATGTGCTGCCTCCTGGGTCCTCTTAGACTTAGTAGGGGAAGCCTCTGTCTATCCCGAGAGAGTGTGTACCAGCAGAGCAGTCACTGAGAGGACAGCATGTGGGGGAAGTCCATCTGCTAGTTCTGTCCCAGGAGATGTCCTGAGGCTTGGTGAGTGAGTGAGGAAGGGGGTGTGGTGTGGAAGTCTGTGACAAGGTGGGAGAGTAGAGATAGGTCTTGAGTAAGGTGAGCAGATGTTGATATCCCACGTGGAACTGACTATGAAGGGTGGAAAGGGGGAGGGCTGATTCTTGAACAGAAAAGGGGGCAATGGGATTCTCAAGAATCTCTGAGGATGGCTTGACCTCCCCCCCCCCCCCCCCCCCCCCCCCCACCCCACATACACACACAGGAGGGGGGGAGGCTGAAAGGGGACCAGGGCTGGAAAGATAAGAGACTGAACAAAAGAAGACCAGCTCTGGGTCAGCAGACTCCAGAGAACTGGAAGTATGTGAGGCGGAGGCCAGTGTTACCTATTTAATGAGGGTGTTAGCTTCAAGAGAGTTGCCTTTGGCTATCTGGTCAGAAATGCCTTGGCGGCCTGTGTGGTGGATGACTGCTGCCGCCAGAGGCAGGCAGGCAGCCTGAAAGACTTGGTCGTTAATGAGAGGGGTGTGCTGTGAAGTGGGAAAGCCTCTCCCTCCTGCCAAACTGTGGCATGAGAATTAGAATGTGGTGTGCATGTTTGGAATTGATGTAGAGCTTAGCTTTTGGTTTCATGTTAATGTAAGGGCCAGGAAAGAGCCATGAGTAAGTACTGCTTGCTGGGGAGTGGTGGGAGGGGGAGGGGAGAGATTGAACTTCTTCAGTACTGTCATCTGTGACTGTGTCATAGCCTGCAGCTTGATGGGGCTCTTTAAAAGAGCTCCTCCCATGGGGCTGGGAAGATGGGTCAGTGGCTAAGAGCCCTTGCTGCTCTTCCAGAGGCCAGGAGTTTGGTTCCCACAACCCACATCACATGACTCACAACTATCTGTGACTCCAGCTCTAGGGGATCTCATGCCTCAGGCCGCCATGGGCACCGGTACTCACATGCATAGGCACACATACAGGCGCCTACACACAATTACAAATAATAAAAACAAACCCTTAAAAAAAAGAACTCCCACCAACAACACAGTTAGAGACCTGCAATGAGAGCATCCCATGGGTGACTAAAAGTGGGGATCAAAGAGTCAAGGGGATCAGTGCAAGAGTGGGAGTCCTCTGGAGGACTAAAGGTCTCTAGAAGGAGGGTGGCTGGATTAAGAGTTTCATACCTTTCAAAGGTGATGGGGGAGGCAGTGGAAAGATAAAAGGAGTTTATATGTCTACTGAATGTGAAAGGGAAGCAAATAGATCAGCGACTTATAAGCCTCCAAGAAGGTTGTTGCAGAAAAACAGTAATGAATAGTTAGAGCATGAGTTTGGGGGCTTGTTTCATTAAAACGGGAGTTTCTGGGTGTCTTTAAGTAAAACTGCCAATCCTATACTACTAAGTCTGTTTACTCAGGTGGGCTCCTGTCTGGGGGGGGGGTGTTTCTCCATAAAATTGACATAACACAGAGTGAAAAGCTTGGAGGGGCTGCAGAAGCAGATAGAAAGGCCTCTTTAAGCTTGGAGAAGGTAGGTTTGGGAGGTTTGGAGAAGTCCAGAGGCTCTGAGAAAGTAATACAAGTAGTTTGATAAATTGGTTTGGCTAAGACCCCAAAGTTGGAGATCCATATAAGAAAGTAACCCACAAGGCCCAGAAAGGAGAGAAGATCCCGTTCAGCTTTGTGGTTGTATTGTTTTGTTCTGTGTTCTGATTGGAGGAGTAGGTTCTGGGTTATAGCTTTGCAACTTTGAGGTATGTGACTGAGGTGGGAGTTACAGTGAGGCCAAGGTAGGTTACCTGGAAGAAGGCTATCTGGGTATCCCTGGTCAACTAAGAAATTAAGGAAGATGGAGATGTATTATGGAGAGAGGCCATAAGAGGGTCCACAAAGAAGGTTGTCTACATGTTGAAGTGTTCAGGGAGGAGTCTGAGGCTTAGCAGATCACGAAAAGGAGTTACAGGCCAAGGCGATGAAAGATGTTATCGAATCCTCAGGGAAGGACTGTCAGGGTTAGCTGAATGGGTATTTACGTGTCAGGATCTGTCCACGTAAATGCAGAAAGGCCTTGCCAAAGACAAATGAAGAGGAATAACAAAGTATCCGTGAAATCCCGGACTGATAAATGACAGGTGGAAGGGGGTATTCGGGCTAGAAGAGAGTAAGGATAGAGGGTTATCAGGGGAAGAGAAATTTACAACTTGGTTAGCCAGGCAAGTCATGGACTAGGTAACAAGAGCCATCTGGCTTCCAGACTGCCAGAACAGGGAGTGTTGTGGGGGAAAGTTGATAAGTCCCAAGATGTAGGCTTTAAGGACTCTGATAATTATAGGTTTATGTTCCTTGAGGCCTGTGGAGCAAGAAGGTATTGGGCCTGTAACACACAAAAAACAAACAAACAAACAAAACACAGAGGGGACCTACAATTTAATCAGTATGGAGGTTTGCCGGGTAGTGATTGTGCGGTCAGCAGTACCCCAGACCACAGGATGAATGGAGAATAAAGAGTAGCAAAGGTGTCCCAGGACTCCTTCAGTTGTAAGGTCTGATGGCAAAGCACTAAGAAGGAAGTTACTTAGAAGGGACTTAGTGATGGAAAGATAAGAGAGGCATGGAACTTCTCCAGAATGTCATGTCCCAGGAGAGTGGTCAGACAACTTGGAGCAGGGAAGGGGATAACCCAAAAGTTACGAAGACATTTCAGTGTGTTTAGCCTTGGTGGGACTGACATTCACAACCATCTTAGAGGAAGGGGTCCCCCATACAGATGCAGCAAAGTCTGGTAAAAACTGAACAATTCACTCTTGTATGAGATAAAAAAAAGAAATCATCTTACCAGCTACTGACAGTATTTCCCTGGATCTTCCCTGGATCAAGTGAAGGTGGTAACATCAGAAGCTGCAACTCCCGGGGCCCAGTCAGCTGTCAGCTGTTGTCAGTCCCAGCAAACTCACCAAGCTTGAGTCTGGAGATTAGGACATGGGAGGAACTGGAGTCTTCCTGACTGAGCACAGTTTGATTTCCAGCATCCCTGTCTCCCCTCATGGGAGCAGGAGTGAGCAGCAGTTATAGGCTAGGGCAGGTTCTTGCTCAGTGGCCCCTTGGAGCACATTTAAAGCAGGCTAGCCCTGAGTGGGGACGATGTCACGCCCCGTTTTGAGTTACCTAGTGGTGAATCCTTGCGTAAGGCTACTGCCAGCATTTGGTATTTTGCCTGATCTTTTTGAGTGTTTAAGATTCTCCTCTCTGTTATTAAAGACCTTGAAGGCTATTTTGTAAAGTCTCTTTGAGGGCTATGAGGGGCATTCCTCTAATAGTTGGAGTTTTTTCCTAATATGGGTACTAGCAGAGCTATAAAGTGAAGCTGGAGACAATAACCTCCATCAAGGGTCAAATCAGCGTATTTGGTCATGGTTTTGGGAAAGCAGGAGAAAAAGAAAGCTGGATTTTCATCAGCTCTCTGAGGAATCTCTTTGATTTTTGTCATCAAAGACTGTCTTAAAGGAAGCCTTTTCCATTCTTGCCGGGAGACATGCAGCCATCTGGGAACTTATCTGAATCGCATGGTCACTCCAGTGGGTATCTGAAACTGCCGCAGCACCAGCTGGGCTATAATCCCTGGCCTAGGCATGAAGAGTGTTGGTGTGTGCATGAGCTGCCTTCCAGATACACTTCCTGTCCTCATGAGAAAGGGTGGAGGGCAAGGTGACAAATGTCTTGCCAGGTCAGGTCAAAGCACTGGGCATTGACATCCTTTGTGATAGGCATTGGATTGGAGACAGAGAAGTTCAAGCATGTTTCTGTTTGACTGTGTGACATAAAAGGGAATATGGACAAATTTGAGGCGCCCTCACAGAGCAGAATGGAGTGAGCTTTGTCTGGGAGGAGCTGTCGAATGAGAACAGGTTGAGACAGGGAAGGCAGCGAGAGATGGATAGAGCCTTAGGAGGGGAGGTTGGTAAGCTAAACACTAGTGCCAGGCCTGGGGAGGATGCTCTCCTCAGAGAAGGTTGGGAGGAGGAGAGTGGCAAGGGGAAGGGTGCTGTCATTAGAGGAGGGGCAGTGGCAGGTGAGAAGTCTCATCTCCAGGATGAGAATCCAAGGAAATAGGCAAATCAAGAGGGTGGTCATATTCGAGAAGAGAGGGATAGTAAGGCTTAGGAAACTGGCAGGGGAACCTGGCCAGTTGGATCAGAAGGACCTAAAAGCAGAGACACACAAAGGCTGATAGGAAACCTTGGCCCATTATCCAGTGAGCTGGAAGAAAATTTCAAGGTTCCTTTGAATCTGGCCGTCAAGTGCGCTTTCCTCTGGCCAGCAGTAGCCATTGTCAAGGGAGTACTTAGGCCAGGTCAATAATACAGTACAGCATGCAACGTTATGACCTTATAGAGCCTTTTAGTCACAGGGTTGGTAACTATGTGAGCAAAAGTGCCAAAGGCAAGTGGCTGGGCATTTCAGAGGATTGCTGGCTATGGTTGAGGGGAGTGACAAAGGAAGTTTTTCTCACCAAGAAGCAGGATAAAAGGAAAGTGTGTCCCTGCAGCTCAGTGGTTCTGCTTGGTCTCGAGGTAGAGCGGCAGCACAGTCCTGGGAAAACCCTCCACCCAGTTTTCCCTAAGCAACCAAAGAGTCCCTCTCTACTAACAGGTTAAGGTAGTTATAAAACAGAAAGGAGAAAGGGACTAATTACCGCCTCCCTGAGGGGTGGCCATTGCTACAGGTAACTAAGGCGTAAGGTGAGTGGTGAATTAAAAAATAAACGTCAGGGGATACATAAACCTCCGTGGCCGCCATTACAGGGTGTCAATGGGGTGGGAGGGGCAAGAGTCTAATAATATCTTACTTTAGTTCTGGAAGCCAAATCATTTTGGTTTGGGGGATTGTTTAGCCAAAATGGGGGAGTTTTACCAAATGTTGTGGCCATGGTGGACACTACAGCTCATGGGCCGACCTGCTGTATGGCCTTCCTCCTGTGGTTTTCAAGCTGTACTTGAAAGTGCATCTGGCACACTGGACTTAGGACCTGCCCTGTCCTTGTATGATCTCCCCATAAGTTGAGTACACATAGAGTCCCTAAAGTCGAACTCATGGGTTCTGGGTGGGTGTGAATTTGGAGGGACATGAGCCAGCTCTGAACAGTGGGGTACAGGCAAGAATCCAAGAGACCCAGGCTGCAGTGCTGACTAATATTTCTTACCCTTTATCCCCTTTGAAAAAAAATGCTGATCTGGAGTTGGGCTCAGGCAGGGCAGAGCCCACTAGATAATGTTTTCAGCCTAAATTTATAACCTTTCTCCACAATTGTGACTTTTCCCCTTTGAACACTGGTTGAACTTAGGACCTAGCATTTAGTAGGCAAGTGTGCTACCACTAAACTGAATCCTCAGGCCTCTTTTTAGTTGTCATTTTGACACAGAGCCTCACAAGGTACCCAGGCTGTCCAGGCAAGTCTTGACTTGCCTTCTTTCTGTCTCAGCCTCTCCAGCAGCTAGGATTACTGACCAACTTCTTCCAACACCGTTTCCCCCACATTTTACATGCTTTTTGACATCTAAAAAGCTGGTAAAATCAGGACTTTCTGGTTCACATTTTCTACTTCACAGAGCTCATTGGCCAGATGTCTCTCTGTCCTCTGCAACAGCATCCCTTAGAGCCATGCTGACTCTAAAATTTATCACCAAAACTGGGACACTCTTGGAAATAAGAAAATGGCCTCATTAGTCACTTCAGGACAAAAAAGATACACTGAGTGTCCTGAGAAAGCCAGGGTCATCATAATCCTAGCCATTCCTTGCTTGTTACCCTCCACCATCTCCTTACATCTCCTGCCATCTTCTTAGAAAGAGAAACCCATACACACCTCTACCCATCAAAACTGCAGCCAGTATCCAGTTCCTGATGCCAGACACATGGTGCATCTTCCATGAAGCTTCTCTGACCTCTCAGTAGAGAGATGAACCCCGACACTTGACCCTGCCTATCCCCCTACTCTTGACACCTTTCACTCTATAGTATGGTGCAGGCCTGTCTTACCACTCCTAGGACATGCGCAGCTCCTTAAGGACATACACTGAGTTGACAAGAAATATCCCTAATGCAATAAGAATTTCTTTGTAAAAAGAGTTACACAATTAAAGTATTTAGGCATCTAAGCTTTGTAGAGGGAAAAACATGCTGTAACTCAGGTTTGGAGGCTCTGAACAGATTATGGAGAAAGAAGACAGAAGAGCCATATTTAATCCTTCCGAAGTCTCTATTTCAAAAAGTTATTAAGAGGCCACTTCTCTTAGGATAACGTGGAGTCACAAAACTGAGGACCTGGATGAGACTTAGAATGTAATCTATGTTCTTTATCCCATTTTATAGACCAGCAAAAGAGATCCAAAGTGAAGTAACTTGTCCAAGGGCACAAAAGAGATTATTGGTACCAAACTTGAGATGTGGATTCTAACTCCTTCACCAGCTCACTCCTCGTTTTATTTTGTATTATTCTGGTTTTGGTTTGGTTTTGTTTCAATCAATATCTTAATTTATAGCCTATGTTAGCCTTGAATTCACTGTAATCCAGGGTGGTCTCAAACTTACTGTGATCCTCCTGCCTCAGCCTCCCAAGATGAAATTATAAACATGAGCCACTCCTACCTTGTCAATATTCTCACCTCCATAATAAATAAGATTCCTTTATTGCTGTCATTAGTCATATCTCAGATATGTGCTCTAAAAATCAATAGTTACCTATTCCCAACTCTGGCCAAGTTCACCTGACACAGCACATTAGAGTACAGCCATGTTGGCTGACTTCCCCAGATAGTTTACACAGAGGTTCCACGTCATGAATAAGGCAATCAGTAATTACAATCCTCTAGGCAGCATACGTACCCCATTTCCAGTGCCCCAGACAGGCAAACTGACCAAAGAAGGGGTGCCCTTTTGAAGAATGGAGACAAAGTGGCAGGCATTCCGAAGCACATGGTTTGGAGATACACCACAATTAGATAAAGAAACACCTCTGCTTCTGAGCACTGCCCTGGTGATCAGGGACCCCAGTCCCTATAACTGTCCCTGTGGATTCACAACTCCTCTGCAATAGTCCTCCATCATCAGTTGAAAGCTGGGAGAGACATGCTACCCATGAATAGATACCATTATCAGAGGATACCAATGCGAAATCCACAGGGAACTATCATGCAAGGGAATCCTGTGCCACCTCCTGACAAAGCAGGGGTAAGTCAGCACCAGAGATTCTCAGGTGATGGAGAAGGGTTAACCATGGTAACCATCTCTGTAGTTCCTTCAGAAATGGAGTATAGAACAGAGTGTGGTGGGGCATACCTGTAATCCTAGCACTCGGGAGTCTGAGGCAGGAGGATTGTTATGAGTTTAAGACCCACATGGAATAAATATAGTAAGTTCCAGGTCAGCTTCAATTACAGTGAGATCCTATCTCAAAGAAATAAGGAAAGAAAGAAAATAAGAAAGAAAGGGAAGGAATTAAAGAAGGAAGGAAGAAAGAGAAAAGAAGAAAAAGGAAAAAAGAAAAATGATGGTGGCGGCTTAATTCCAAACACCCACACTCCAGCTCCAAGGGATGGCACCCTCTTCTGGTCTTAATGATCACCTATATGCATGTATTCATGTACACACACACACACACACACACACACACACACACACACACACACACA